>SNQJ01S0037512.1:91608-106717 GCA_010110895.2 Picea sitchensis | reverse complement strand
TGTTGATGTTGATGTGTATATTGTTAGGTCATGTTAGATATGTTTGTTAAATGTGCTTGATATATGTGTATGTTATAAAATTGTTCATTATGTTGTACTATGTTGTCATTGATGTCAAAACATTGATGTCAAAGGGTTGATGTCGAGTATTGTCACAGTGATGTGTTTGTATCATAGATATATTGATTATTGGTTATATGGTAATTGATGTAATTGTTGTCAAAGGGTTGATTTCAAGTGGTTTCATAATGATGTGTTGATATTAAAGGGAGTTATATCATTGATTTCATGTCATCGTTGATAGGAAGAACCAAATGGATAAAATCCAAAGTGGTTCCATTATGGTGAAAGCCCTCATGGGAAGAAGCTCTTTGATAAGGTTCTCAAAGTGGTCCCCTTATGGTGAAATCCATCATGGGAATATTCTTTGTGAATTCCAAATGGTTAGGTGGTTGAGTAGTCGAGCAGTGTGGTTAGGGAACCCAAGTTTGATTAATGAATAATGTAATGAAGATCAATGAATTTTTAGGAGAAACTATTCCATATGGATAGTATATGTCATGCCATTTCTGGTTATATGTGGAACACCGAATTCATCATCATGGTTAGACAGTTATGGCCATGTGAATATGGAGAACCCTCACGAGTTATCTAGAAGCCCCTAGAAGGTCAAAGAAGTCAAATTATTCTAGAAGTTCATAGAAGAAGTTGACTAGTCAAAGTGGTTAGTCATGGGTTAAGTGATTGCAACAATAAAAGAATTAAAAATAAATTAGTTTCAACTAGTTTACTATTTGTGGATAAAGTGGTTAAGTGGACAGAGTGGCTAAGTGGACAAAGTTGGTTAAGTGGACAAAGTAGCTAAGTGGACAAAGTGGTTAAGTGGATACTTTTAGAGGAAGCTACTTGGAGAGTATAAAAAAGAGAGAAAGGGTCTCCCATTAGTATTCTATTGATATCATTGAATATATATACAAGTGATTGAGGTAACCAAAGGATATCTAAGGTGAATTTAAGGGGGAAGGTGAAGTAAAGAAGGCCGAAAATTCAAGGGAGGATAAATTTTTTAATGATGCTTTCTAAGGTATGTTATTTACATGTCATCTCACCTTTTAACAATAATTTTTTTTATAGAATGATTCAGATAGAGAAATATGGAAGCTGTTGAGACAACATATCCAAGTAACTATGATAAACATTTCATCTTGTGGGTCATTTTAGTTTGGGAGTTGCACTCTGTGGAAGATAGGGTTTGTGGCTAGTCTTGAAAATAGTCTAAAATAGGTGTTCTAGGTAAAAATATCATAAATTCTTCCTAACAGATCCAAATTCAGTGAGACAAAACAACTTGGTTAGAGTACAGTCTATAGTATGTGGTGTACCATTTTCAGATCCATATAGAAAATATTCCACGTGTGGAATTATCTTCAAGTTAGATATCTAGAATAAGACAGAATTTAACAAGGTCTTCATTTTTGCTATAAATCCTTTTTTGGGAGGTTCCAAGAAGTGAGACTTGGAGGAATTGTAGACAAGAAATTGAAGAACATTGTATACCATTTTCATAACTTTGTTCATTATAGGTACAAATTTATGATTGTTACAAGTTAGGGTTGTTGACTAATCCAAAATTAGTCATGTGAGACTAAAGTAAAGTTTAATGAAAATGCTAGTCTCTTGTTGTTGAAGTTAAGGAAGGTTTGCAGGTCTGTGATCACATACACCGGGTCTATTAAAGATTTACAGGTATGTTTATATTCATGTTTTGATGGTTAAATTTGGTCATGACATGGTACATTCTCGAGGCTACATAACAGTGAGGTTTGGAACATGGTTTTATGTAAGGATTTATGGTATTTGGTTGATGGAGAGTATGGTGTATTACTAGAGGTATATTGTTGGTTAACTTGGTGATATTGTGAATATGGTTGAGAGTTGACTTGATCATTTATCTTTGAGAGTAGAAAATATTTGGATGATGAGACAGGTTGAGGTGATAGGTTGTGTTGTGCATAGTTGATGCAATTGTCTTGGTATAGACTGTTGGTATAGTTTGACAAATTGATTTCTGTCTACAAGCTGGGTATTGTACTTGAGGATTGGATTCCTCTTCTCAGTTGGTGTTGATATCTATAGGCTGGGTCTTGCATTGAGAGTTGGTGCTCTCTTTGAGTTAGTGCTCATTTTAGTTGGTGCTGATAAACCCCAAGGATTGTAGTCTGTAATACAAAAGAAAACTATACATATATCTGGTGTTCATTGTGTTCTTTATTATGATGATAAATATTTATTTATTTTTAATATATGTCATTGAATAATGTTTACATGCAAGAAAGTAAGTGTGAATAGAAGTAATGAGTAATGATTTTGTGAATGGTGATGGCTAACTAAAGTTTTATAAGAAGTTGTAAAAAGAGCCTCACACTGATTCACCCCCCCTCTCAGTGTGGTCTGTGTGTCCAACAATTGGTATCATAGTATGCCTTCACTCTAATCCTTACAATCTTGAAGGAGATCCATGGACACACATGTAGAAGAAGGTTGTCTAGAATCAACTAAAAATTATCTTATAGATGAAGATGAAGATTTGTTGAAGCAAAAAAATAAAATTTTAGATTTGTTTGAAGTAGAAGATGTTTTGTATCCTGATTTTGATCTTGATGAATACATTAGGGAATCCCTAGAAAATTACCAAAGGCATACCATGCCACTAAAAAAAACACTCATGAAACAAGAAGAAGAGATCAAGAGACTAAAGACTCAAGTAAATGAAAAAGAAGAATCATGCCAAAAGTTGGAAGCATAAGTTGTTGATCTCAGAAGGAAATAAGAGAAGTAAAAAAGGTTCATGAACAAATCAACAATATTGGATGAAATCTTGGATTGTCAAATATCACCTAATGATAAATTTGGTCTTGGATACAAGAAGGAAGAAACACACTATGAAGCTAGAACTTCTAAGAAGCATGATGCATGTCCTTCATTTTCTAAAGGTCAAAGCAAAGCTGCAAGTCAAGAACCTACACAAAGAAAGGAAACTTTTAGAAGAAAAGAGAAAGGAAGACACCAACAAGCTACCTTTACACCTCAAAACAAGTTCAAAAAAGAGACATCTTCAAGGTGGACACAAAATCAAAGGTATGAAAATATTTTCAATGGTCATTGTTTCTCATGTAATGAATATGGTCACAAAGCTTTGGATTGTAGACATCATGCAAGGAAAGAAGTTGGAAGATTCAATAACATGCTAAGATGTTGGATATGTAATCTTGTGGGACACATTGTTGAATGTTCTCACACCATGAGATGTTACAACTGTAGTGGGTTTGGCCACAAATCCCAGGATTGTTGGAACACAAGGAGATAGTCCATGAGGAGTTCTTCATATAACATGGCAATAAGAGCACATGTAACTTGGAAGGAAGAAATTTTTGAAAGGATGGAAGCTCAGAGTACAAGTACAAAGAAACCATGACACCTTCAAAATTGGATGAAGAATACTGGACAAATAGGAAATAATGGAAACCATGAGGCAAGCTCAAACCTTACATTTTCTGAGGAATACACAGGTTCTTGTGGAAGCATTCATGTACATACGCGTGGTGATCTATAGAAATGTCGCGTACATACGTGAGCTAACTGAGAAACATGTCACGTACATGTGGTAAAAGCCTCAAAAGAGGGATGTGCATATGAGTTACAATGTGTTTTAATGATACAACCTTGTTTATGCAGGGTCTGAGATGGTTTGGTTCAGGTTTTCATGATTATATACTTTCATGTATGTATGATGATGACATATGGTTGAGTGTTGAAGCTTATGCTTGAGGTCTATCTTGGATTCACGGTACACTGTTGGTTATGTTCTCAGTGATGTTATGACACCTTGTATATGAGATATATCATGATGGTGTGATGCTAGCTAGAGATATATCATTGATTTATTGAGGGACACTCTTAGTACATGTTTAGAGGTACTATTGGCTACTTAGTACTTGCTGTAGTGAATGGTTTTTGAGGCAGATCTATCATGGTACATGCCTGGTACATATGTGAGCTCCATTCATATGTCTTATGATGTATTGTTAGATACATATTTTTTGGATGTATTTGTGCATGGATTTGGCATGTGATCGAGTTACATATTGGGACATGTAGTTGATTATTTGATGAGGTGCTTATGTTGTACATCATTGATGAGTCATAGATTGATCTATAGTTGATGCATAATTGGTACATACTTGGTACATTGGTTGAGGCACTTTGTAGCAATATGATTGACACATGGTTTATGATTGGTATGGAATACATGTATGGGAACACATCTTGATTGTGGTTCATATTGTTGAGGTTTGGTGCATGGTTGACGTACTTTATTTGGTACATGATGTATTGGATGATATATTTGAGATCCTTGATTGATATATTGATGGTTGAGATACATAGTTATGACACTTGGTTCATGGTAGAGGCATATCATGAGTGATATGACACTTGTTTGAAGCACATGGTTGGCATGTTGGTAGATGCATATGGTTGGTACACAGTTGGAACATGTTCTTGGAATATGGTTGATACACTCCATTGATGATATCTTATGATATATTGTATGGTATTGATGTACATGGGTGTTTTTCATGGTTGGCACACAGTATGGAACATGATGTACATGGTTGATTTTTTGTTCATGATTCTCTATTCATTGTTGACATATATTTTGCTTCATGATGTATGGTATGGAACGAGTTTGATGCATGGAAAGGTCCAAGGATTGTCATAGGAAGAGCATATAATTATTGAGCAGTTGATCTATGTTCCAGTTGAGCAATAACATTTGCAATAGGAGAAAATTGCAGTGGTAGCATATTGTTCATCTTGTAGAGAATATAGGGGGAGACATACTGACAGAGGGAGTTATTATTCTTCCCATGATTGGTTGTAGCAACATGATTCCAGGAGGAGAGATGATTGGAATCCATCCCATCAACATTGCATCATAATGATATCCCTTGTCCAAAGGGGGATATATTATTTAGAGGAATATCAAAGGCATCTAGATAGGAGGAGAAGTCCCAAGGAGAGTTTAGGCAGGGGAAGAAGCCCCAAGGAGAGTTCCGGCAGGGGGAGCAACTCCAAGGAGATAAATTCCCTTTTCCATTGATGTCAAAGGGGGAGAGATGGTCACATTGATGTGGTGATATGAAAATTGATGATGAGTGTTATAACCATAAATTGCACCATACATTCTTACCTGGCATCAGGCCATCTCAGATCCATTCTTTGCCAAAGCACTGCTGAACAACTCTTTAAAAATCCTCTTTTATAAAGGCCCACACACCCTATTCCATTATTGCATGCATGTACATGCTAGATGACCTCAAATAGCCCATGTGGACCGACAAAAGCACGAAAAAAGAAAGTTGCCGACAAAACACACAACTCTGGGTGAGTTAACTGAAACTCCCAGCCATGCATGGCCAAGGGTTCATCCAAATACCTAGCTTCTTCTAACCTATAAAAGAAGGGATAGGGGTCCCATTTGGAGGAGGAAAAATATAGCAAATAAACTTTACCCATTTGCATATTTTGATTGTCCCAACCCTTTAGCCATCCTTGTGCCAGAAGAGAGACAAAGCAAAGAAGTTGGAGGACAGTTCAAGAGGAGCCCAGGATCAGGTTCGCAGAGCAGTGGCCGGTCTCAACTTTTTGTAAGTTGACTCATTCAAAGTAATAAAGAAAATTCTTTTCCCATCCCAATTCATGAGTTATTCATAATCTGTTAAGTACATGTTTGAATTTCTAACCTGTTAGTCTATAGGTAAGATGCATGTGTAGTTGTCGCTTGTCTTGTATGCAAGTCAGCATTGGAAAGGAGAACTACAAACAAGTGATCAAGCATGACAAGGGATCGAAATCAAATGCCTAGAATGAGGTAGGTTGATCCAACCATGTTTTACTGAAAAGAAATAGGATTTAAGTTTGGGGACGAAGGTAGAAAGTAGATTTTCTCTTGGTCATATCTGCATGCGAAGTCTAACCCTATTTGCTAGTCCGTAAGGAGATTTCCCTCACAACAAAATTGGCGACCATACTAGGGATATCTCTAGGGTTCCTAGGAACTTTATTCGTTTTTGGGTAGTTTTTAGAAAAAGACTGGTTTTTCTTGCTGATTTTTTTTTAGTTTCTGTAAAGTCTGAGCTAGCAGAGAGTCTGGTTTTCCATACTAGATTTCTCTGATTTGCTTGACTGTGTTTTGTCATGACCCATAGAGGTACACGCGGCCTACATAAGGTCTGCACGTGTGTACCCACGCCCTACTCTCTTACAGCCCGCGTGTGAATTCTAGCTGAGGAAGTAGCAACAACGTGTAGAGTCCAGAGAATTTTTGAGGTAGTCATCCTCTTCCCTTCCAGAATCAGACATTCTCAGGGGTTTTCTAGAATTTTGTCTGAGTCTTGGTTGTTTACAGTCTTATCTCAGATTTTTTTTGCTTTATGATTTTTCCTTTCTTGGTTTGTTTTTTCTGTTAAAAAGAGTGTCCAAGCCTTCAGGAGATCCTAGTTATCAATGTCAGTGGCCTCTTCTTGGTCTGGGCTGTCTATTTTTTTTTTTCTCAGAGTTTAGATATACACGCGGCCTGTACAAGGTTAGCCCGTGTGTACATGCCCTCTGTCTCTATACAACGCGCGTTTACATGCTTGCTGTTAGATTAACAGTCGCGTGCTTATACATGATACTTTTTGTTGAGGGTAAGGCAATCATCCTTTCCCTTGATAAGAATTATAACTCTCAGGTGTTTGAATATTTGTCTTAGCAGTCAGTAGCTTAGGATTAATCTTACCCTTAGCTTGCTTTTTCTCATTTAAAAGTTGTCATAAAAAAATAATTTTTTAGGGTTTTTAGACAAGTGTGAGAGTCGTTTTTTAAAAATTCATAGTGTGTGATTTGTTGAATTGATTCTTTGCGATCTGCAATTAGGCCATAATTGTTTTTCTTGGTTTTTGCCTGTTGGTATTTTTCCTTTTTTCTTTATCAAGCATTTAAATAAAATAAAAAATCTCTTTTCATTTTCTTGTTTGGTTGAAGAGTGTGTTTTCGCATTATTAGCCAGGGAAAAGTCGTTTATTTCATAATTTTTTGCAGTTTACTTAGATCATAAGTAGCTTGTAGTCAAGTGAAATTTCTTTTGAGTTTGCTGTCCAAAATCTTAGAAAATCAAAAAATATTTATTTTGAAAAGTTGTTGAAATTTTGCATTAAGTAAAAGTTTTTGTTTCCAGCCTTTTTATTCATTTTTTGCTTTTGTCTGTTACACATCATCAGTTTCACTTTCATACCCCTTGACATAAGACAAAGCCATAAAATTAATGCTAAATCTAAAATCTACTAGACTTTTATGTTTGTAGGGTTCACCAACTAGTTCAGGATTAGGGCCTTGGATTAGGGTGGAGAGGAAACTCTTCAAGGCCATTTAAAATCAAACATTGGAGTTTGAGTTAGGGAGTGTCTAAGTCCAGTATCGTGAAAGTTATCCGGGACCCCCCTCTAACATAGGGGATAAACACAAGGTCGCGTGTGGAAAGGTAGCAGAGATAACCTCTCCAAAGCTGGACCAATCGTAGTGGAGAACACATATAGAGGGCTTGTTTTGGGATTTCGTTGATTGCATTTTCCATGGGGATTCATGGGTCTTGAATCCATTCGAGGTCCTTAGCTGTCTTCCGGACCACTTTATTTCGATACCCTTGACAGGTTTCAGGCTCGATACCCTGCTCATTGTGGTCTACTCGAATTTTGACTGTACCCGCCTGGTGGATGTTTGCGCGCTGGCAACATAGTTGCCTATCTATTTTAGGGACATACACAGGTGACTGCGGGGGTATACCGTAGTACCTAGGAAAGACATCAGGCCATGCTTTGCAGATTATACCTGGAGGTTGCTTCCGTGTTTGAGTTTCACTTGCACTGATAAGTTGCTCTAGTGTTGGTTGTTGTAACTGTTCTTCCAATTAATTTAGTGTTTGCCTTTCTTATCGTCTAGGGACTTTTTTAGTGTGTGTTACTTTTGAACGTTTAGACTACTCTAGAGTTTCTTTTATCTTCTCACACAGTAGAGGATCATGAGCTTCATCGGTCATGAAGGCTTCTTGGCTTGTCGCCGGTTACACTGGAGCCACCCCCGCCACCATTGAGGCACAAGCTAGACCAACAAGGGTCTTTTGAATCGAACGAGTTACAAGAAATTGTGCCTGACCAACACCTGGAGGAATCGACCATTTTGGACCTTGAAGCGCACGCTCTTGGCCCAGTTGAAACCCCAACCACTGATTTCTTGGCATCTTTCATCATACCAATTCAATTTTACGAGCGCCAGACAGTGTTGCAAACAGAAATGGAAAAAAATGTTGTTACTCCCTCTGGGAATTCTTCCATTCCCACTACTGTTGTCACCACATGAGAGTTTTCACCTCCTAACCCACCATCATCGGTCTGAGCCACCATGGTCTTGACCTCTTCTACATCGCATAGTGGTCCGATCCCATCTTTGGCGGCGGCCACAACCCTTTTCACACCAAGTGCGATAGGCCCTCCATTCTCATATAGGATGCTTAGTTCAGGTACAAGTCCTGTACTTTCCTACTCCACTTTACAGACTTTAGGTCTGGGGGCAGGGAGCTCTAGTGCTCCTCTGCAAGGTTACATGGGGGGCACTCTTTCTCCTTTTAATGCTTTCCCTTACGGAGGAGATCATATCCCTCCTTCGCCCCCTTCACTTGGTGGCTCACATTAGTAGTCTGTCGGGCAACCTACATACCATAGTTTATTTGGAGCGGGGAGTCAAGGAACACCTTCTTATAACATGCCGGTAGGTTGGACACCGTTTTCTTTGGCCGGAACGTTTAGTAATAATGCCTTCTCGTTAGCCGCTCTCCCAACTGGGGGCAATCCCAGTTTTGGACAATCTATTCCTATGCAGGGTACTATTCCTGTACAGGGGGAAAACCTAGGAACTTCTTCCGCATCAGGGCCTTGGAATTCTGGGCAGGGATTCGTTCCCTCGTCCGGAATGCCGATCTGGGGTAATTCTTTCCACAATCAATGGAACCCCAAACAAACTACTATGCCTATCCCCATGGGACCGACATGGGGAAACCCTTCCCAGAGTCCTTCGAATATAATGCATGCCCAACCATCTATGTCCTATTTTGGAAATCAGTCGATGATGTCTCCACATATGAAAAATCCCTAAGCTAGCCAGGGCCATGGTTTCTACTAGAATCCGGGCCAGCAACCAAACTTTTCCTGGAAGCCTGGTGCCAGTCAAACTCTAGGCCCCTTTTTCCCAGGTTATCACCAACAACCCAAAATACCTTTCCTGGTGACTTTGCACTTGCCAAATTTGATAAGTTTGTTGAATGACCCCATTTGTCACAATCCGCGTTGGCCTCCTATGCCGACGAAGTTTCCTTTAGACATTCCAAAGTTCAAAGCCAAGCCTAATGAAGATCTAGGTGATCATGTGACTACCTTCCATCTTTGGTGCTCATCTAACTCATTAAAAGATGACTCTATACAGTTGCGATTGTTTCAATGTACTCTCATTGGGAGTGCCGCGAAATGGTACATTGAGCTCGATCGCTCAAGATACTCTTCCTTCGGTGAGCTGGCAATGGATTTCCTAAACCATTTTCAGTTACCCGTGAGATACGATGCTGGCCAATTTCAAACAGATGACAGCGGACCATATCTCTGATCACATCCAAGAATGGAGACGCCAGAAGAGTCTAATCAAGGTACCAATCCCGCCATGATTCCTTCTTGAGTGGTTCCTTAAGCATTTGGTCCCGCAATTATCCAAAGACGTCGCAACGTCGGGAGTATTCTCCGAAGAAGACGCCATCATGAGAGCTCAACAATTTGGGCTCATCTATTCTCAGTCTAGTTTATTATACAACATCTTTCCAAATGCGCCATGCTCAATACTGGATAAAACTAGACAAAGAGCCAGACCACATGCTGATGGTATTGTTGGTTCAACACAAACAAATCCCACTGAGAAATTGACAAAGTAGTTGCAACAGTTATCTATCCAACACATAGCGGCCAACCAAACTACTACTTTGGATGCTCCCCCTACCAAAATGTCAGAGGTACACATAGTGCAATCGAATAACCCAAAGGCCACCCAACAGCCTGAAGGAAAGAAAAAACAATGAAAGAAGGGTAAGGGGGATAAAAAACCTACCGATAATGCTGGCGGGGACAACACTGAAAAACAAAAGGTGAGGTATCCATGCAACTTTCTGCGGAAGACCACCCAACCCATATCTATCCTCGACTTGCAGAGGCCCAAAAGTTTGTGATGCAGCAACAACAGGTTGCGTTGAATAATCCATTTCAACATGGGAAAAATCTAACTCAAGCCTCTGCAAGCACCAAAGGGAGCATCTAGGAACCCTGTCCGCCTCCAAACAACCCCGCATCTACGAACGTATATATGGTTAGGGGTGATGTTTTTATATCAACTAGAGCACATGACTATAGTAAACCAAGTACTTCTGATATGGGTAAAGAAGTTGAACTCCCATCTCTTCCTCTACAGATTGAGAAGACGCTAGGTGAAACAATGACACTCATTCCCAAAGGTGCATTCAAAAAATCTTCTCATAACCCAAACGCAAGAGCTGGCTAGAACTACTATGCGGTGGAAGATTTATCACAAACCCCTTGCACGATGTCCGCTTTGGAGGTCCTCCAAAGCTTCCCTTCCCAGAGGAAATCCTTGTTAACTACTTTAGGATCTACTGAGACTTGTAATCTAGGTACAATAATGATGGATACAATCGACTTAAAACCTCTTCTACCTTACCACGTACCATTTCAGATAGTAGTGGCTTATCCCACGAAAAAATTTACTCGAAATATCTTCTGCACGATGGTTGATGAGGGAGCCTCGACATGCATTATGTTGTTGGCATGTTGGAAAGCCATTGGCCAACCCGTTTTGTCTCCGCCACCTACTCTCCTCACCGCTTTCGATGGTCGTTCATTCCGACCACATGGTATCGTTCCTTCTTTTCCCGTGCAGTTAGGAGGGAAGAACGTGTGTCGAAGTAGAGGTAGTCGATGCTCCCCTTGACTATAACCTCTTGTTAGGAAGGAGTTGGACTTATGCCATGCAAGCTGTGGTTGCTACAGTTTTCTGGGTCTTGTTGTTTCCACACGAGGGCCGAATAGTGACCATCGATCAATTTCCCTTCTCCAGACTTGACCCTGCTTTGGGGGCATCCACGGTCTTGATGATGGATAATCCTCAACCAGGTGTCATCAACGTAGGGGTTGGTTTGTGCCCATATTTGATGGGTACCTTCGATTACCCTCCCCCTCAAGGCGATATCAAGTTTATATCCAATAACCATAAGGTTGAGATTTTTCAAGTTTCATCGTTTCACACGAGTTACTTCGACGATCCGTGGACACTTCCTTCCCCATCGGCCATGATGGATGAGACAGGACACCCGGGCATGTCCATGCCCTTATCAGCAGCTGAAGTAGCGTACTCTTTAGTCCAAAAAACTTTAGCCCACACTGATCCAACTCCTACACAAGAGTTAGATCCACTTTTAGAGCCTATTTGGGCTCAAGGTTCTCTTGCTCACACCGATTCATTGGACTTAGACTTGCCCTCTGATGAAGCAATGACTAGTATGGATAAACCCTGGGAAGATATTCATCACAGATCATATTTCCTCCCAGAGTTTAGCTGAATTGAAGTAGGAGAATTCACCGTGACTATGACGAGAGATCGGTCTTGTCCTATTAATCCCTTAGCTACACACGAGGCTTATGCTGAGGGTAATATGGAAACTATCGCTGAAACCTTACCAATCAATATCTCTCAAAACCTTGGCGTCGTGGAGAATGTCTTCGTCAGAGTTGACTGTTCCCCTGAAGAGATTCAAGTTTACACAGATCTTTTCAAAGAATTCCTCGATGTTTTTTCCTAGTCTTATGAGGAAATGCTAGGCATCAATCCAAGAATAGTTTAACATGAAATTACAACGTATCCTGATGCCAAGCCGGTTCGGAAGAAGCTTCATCCAGGTAATCCTAAGAAATTAACATCCATTAAGGTTGAGGTTGAGAAATTGCTAAAAGTCGGGTTTATTTATCTGATCCATTTGACCCAATGGGTGTCAAACCCCGTGCTGGTCAATAAAAAACAAGGCATGATTCGTGTATGTACTGACTTCTGTGATTTGAACAAGGCATGTCCCAAAGATAATTTTCCCTCATCGTTCATCGACCATATCATTGATGAATGTGTGGGTTGCGAAGCCTTTTCTTTCATGGATGGTTTTTCGGGATATAATCAAATCCAAATCAAACCCGAAGAACAACACAAAATGACATTCATCTGCCCATGGGGTACATTTGCATATCGTAAAATGCCTTTTGGTCTCAAAAATGCAGGAGCCACCTTTCAGCGGGCCATGTCTTTTACTTTTCATGACCTCAAGCATATAGTCGAGGCCTATCTAGATGATTTAGCATCACGATCTCACAAGAGAACGAATCATCCCACACACCTCCGACTTATATTTGAACATTGTTGCTACTTTCAAATTCGTCTGAATCCAAACAAGTGCAGCTTCTGCGTAGCGTCAGGATGATTGTTAGGTTTCACAGTGTCAACAACAGGGATCATGGTCGATCCTCTTAAGGTTGAGGCAATAATTCAGTTGCCCCCCCCCATGTACAATCCTTCAACTTCAGAGTCTACAAGGCAAGGCAAACTTTTTATGACGCTTCATTGCTAACTATGCCAAAATCACCAAGGGCTTTATACGCTTACTGAAGAAAGATGTTCCCTTTTACTGGGACGATGCGGCTCAATTCTCTTTCGACGCATCAAAACATGTCCTCACAACTGCCCGTTTTCTCTGGCCACCTAACTATAACAAAGATTTCTTATTATATTTGGCTGCAGCAGAGTCAATCAGTGGCATGGTTTTAGTTCAGGAAGATGACTTGTTCTTATAGTAAGTGATCTATTACTTGAGCCGAGGCCTCGTAGGATCGGAACTTAATTATTCTCACATTGAAAAACTTACATTGGTAGCAGTTTATGCTGTTCAATGGTTCCGTCATTATGTTATGTTTCGCAAGACCACCATCATTGTTGTCGTGAATACATTCCAGTACATGTTGACACGATGGGTAATAGGTAGAAAAATCAGTAGATGGATAGTTATCCTCCAAGAGTTTGACTTAGACTTCATTTCAGCAAAGTCCAAAAAGTCACAGGTCTTCATAGAACTTATTTCAGAACTTCCGGTTGAGTCAGGTGATGTTGTGCCTAAATAAGCGCCTATCCGGGGAGATATATTTTTTATCACATCTTCAGATCCCTGGTATGGAGATATACTTATCTATCTCCAGAATTTGAAGTGCCCCACCATTGCTTCTCATGATGAGCATCGACGTATACACCATCAGGCTAAGAATTATCTCATAATCGATGATACATTGTATCAGAGAGGTGTAGATTGCATCCTAAACCGATGTCTCACTCATGAGGAAGAAGTTATTGTGATTAATGATTTCCATACCAGAGTTTGTGGCGGTCATTTGTCTCGGTTGGCAACAACCCAAAATATTCTACGAGAAGGTTACTTCTGGCCAACACTTATCAAAGATTGTATCGAATCGATCAAGAAGTGCCACCCATGCCAAATCTTCTCTCAGAAGATGAGGGCACATCCTGCTCCCATGTTTCCTGTCACAGTTCATCCCTTCACCAAGTGGGGGATTGATTACACTACTTGAAACCCTTTTTCAGCAAGGGGGCACCACTATATCATCATAGCTATGGACTACTTCACAAAGTGGGTCAAAGCTATGCCAATGTTTAAAGATGATGGAGAGACTGCAACTCTCTTTTTATTCAATCATATAATAGCAAGGTTCGATGTCCCAAGGGAGATTGTCATTGACCATGGCAGTCACTTTCAAAACCAAATGATGACCGAGTTAACATCAAATTTTGGGTTACAGCAAGAACATTCATCACCCTACCACCCCCAAGAAAATGGGCAGGTGGAAGCTGTAAACAAAACTCTTTAGACTATTTTACAACGAACTATCAACTCAACCAAGTCAAATTGGCATTTGATGTTATACTCAGCATTATGGGCTTCCCAAACATCTATTAAGACTGCAACCGGATTTTCACCTTTTCAACTCGTTTATGGGTTGGAGGCAGTCTTGCCCATCGAATGTCAGATCCCGTCTCTAAAGTTGGCAATACAATTATTACTCGACACTTCTCCACTTGAAGAACGGTTAGTATACCTTGATCAGATCAATGAGAAGCGTCGTGATGCAGACCTGGACAATGAGGCTCACAAACATAAGGTCAAGTTTCAGTATGATAGGTCCATTCATCCTTGGATTTTCTTTGAAGGCGACCTTGTCCTGATCTACGACCAAGATAAGGACCCCCTGGGGGCAGGAAAATTCAAACCCATGTGGTTCAGACCCTTCATCATAAAACAGGTTTCAAAAAAGGGTGCTCATCATCTGGTTGATTTTGAAGGGAATGCTTTGGTGGAGCCTAGAAATGGGCTCTACCTCAAGAAGTATTACTCATAGGAAGGTCACTGTGGGTAACTTTTTGTAACATATGTATAGTCTTTGTAATATTACTTTTTTAGTTTCTTTTAGTATTATGGATGTGTCGTTGATACTATCTTTCATCACTGTGGTATATGTCAAGTGATTCCAAGGTGTTCATTGGGTATGCAGATGGTGCTAGTTGGCACACTCGGAGGCTTGTCTTTGCAGCTTGGGTAATCTTTACACCTCAAGGCCAGTTATTATCTTCCGGAGGTATATGCTTAGGTGACACCACAAATAATGTTGCCAAGTATAGTGTAGTTATTGAGTTGCTTCGTGACGCTTTGTCATTGGGTATCTCTCATCTCTGGGTCTATCTCGATGCTCAACTGGTTGTGTCTCAGTTAAACAGAGTGTACCGGGTTCAATTCCTTAGGGTATGTCTCTTAGAATGAAACTTTGATTATATTACATATTTTCATGTTCCTAGG
>SNQJ01S0037512.1:58174-69737 GCA_010110895.2 Picea sitchensis | reverse complement strand
CAACATATAGTATGTATCAGATCAAAATATACATTACATGAAGTTTAGTGTGAATAGTTATTGTGTAGAAATTTGACAAACGATAAGTCACTTACTATTTATCAATCGCCTTTTTTTGTTCATTTGCAGAATATCTACTTCTCTTTTGTATTCATCCCTTTCGTTGTCCCAAATCACTGCACCTGGTGTGTTATCGATCTACTTGATGTACTCACTGGCATAATAGAAAGACTCATATGACATGAACCCCTCTGCCATAGACCCTTCTGGTTTTTCCCTTTATCGAACAAATCCTTTCAATTTATTCATGTACCTCTCTAAGAAGAACATCCAACGATAGGACACCACTAGATAACTAATTCAACCTCATCTACTAGGTGAATTAGAAGATGAACTTGCAAGTCCATGAAACTCCCCGACAGTTCCTTTTCAAACATACAAACAATCTAATATATCTCTTGATGCCACCATGGAATGTTAGCCATATGAATCTCCTTTGATGTGATCCAACATACAAATGTAGATAATTTAGATATGGCATGTTGTAGGTCCTGGGGGAAGTCATGGTTCACACACCCATGCAACAACAAAGGATAATGACAATACAAAGTAAACACATACACAATAAATTTTGTTTTATCCCATAGCATGAATTTATAAAACAAATAATAAAATCATGTTTTTGACATATGTACTCTTAGAAGGTTCAAATGGTCATGTGATTTTAACTCCGACAAATGGTCTTCCACAATGAAGTTGCGCCATAGTGAAGACCCATATAAATAAGGAACCTTCACACTCAATATAACTTCATTTTCCAAAGAAAGATCAACTTTCTTAAATATACATGGGACATCACCTTCTTTGAAAGACCAAGATGGACCAATCTCTCCTCTACTTTATTTTCTTGGCCAATGTTTCTTTTTAAGTTTTGAAGAAATAACATCTCCCCTAACAACCAATGTGTCACTTTATTTTGATGATGATAAATAAGATGAAACATTTTTAAATATATGCATGAGATCTAGTAAGTGGGAAATATTAATATGATCCCAATATGGTAGCTCATAAAAGATAGATTTACTTTTCATCCCAATGGGGAATTTCTCAACATAGGTGTTGAAGAATTCTAGATCATCGAACATAGGCTCCCCATTTGAATCAAATATTTATGTAATATCCTTCTACTTCTCTCTCTCATATGCTCTAAGCCATTCTATTGGTGTCATTATTGCAGGCCTTTGGGATCTCTCTCGTTTACCATTGAACGTAGATGTTTCTCTTATATAAGGGTGTTGTTCTGGGAGGAATACCCTGGAGCATCCATACACTAGATTTCGTAGGTGATTGGACCACCTATCCTTTAGATAAGGTCCAAAACATTTACATACATTATAGCCTTTTGTTCCATGATCCGAAATCGGATCCAGAAGCCTGACAGGGCTTGAAAAATGCTCAAAAATGAAAGTGCTCGGAATGCGACGATACCTGTGCCATTGCGTTCGTCTCGTCTTCCTAATTCCGGTGGTATATTTACTTTGTCAAACAGGATTTGTATGGAGAAGATATCGCATTCTGTCCGAAAAGTCAAACATGCAAAAAAATTGTTGACTATGCAGTCCGTACGGACGCTGACGTGGCATGTTCGTACGCTGACATGGTAGGTCCGTACAGGAGACACGTGGTAGCCTTGGGTGATGACACATGGCAGGAAGATTTGGAAATTTGGGCGTACAGTTGGACCTATCCCGAGGTGACACGTGTCACCACTGTAAGGGTGACACGTGGCACGGGTGACGTCATCAGCTGACGTGGCAAGGTGACTGGGCAGTACGATGAGTGATGTGGTAGACTGACTGGGCAGTATGGTGAGTGACGTGGCAAGGTGACTAGGCAGTACGATGATTGACATGGCAAGTTGATGTGGCAGTACGGCTTTGGCACGTGGGCCAATCGGGGGTTGACAAGTGTCATGTTTTGGTTGGTTGTAGAGGTGCCACGTGGCCCAGTCAAGGGCTGCCACGTGGCACCCCTTTATTGGCTAATGGCTCGTTATATAAAATTTTATGCAGAGTCCACCGGATTCGAACCGTGGACCTCCCCCACCAGCCAAGAGCCTTAACAAAGTCCGCCCGACCGCTATACTACGCATTAGTTCTTGTAATATATGTGGGGTTTTAATTATTTAAATTGGGTTTATGTGACCGTTGGCGGGGGGGTCGGGCCGGGGCTTAGCCCTGAGCCGAGGTTTATTTGTATACGGTGACCATACCATATGTGTGGGGTGTTAAATCATAGTATGGTTATAAAATGGTTAGGCCCATGGCCTTATGCGAATCCAACAGGACCAGGTGTCAATGCAGTTTGGGGCCAACGCTTAGCCCTTTGGGTTAGCGCTTGGCCATATTAACAAGCATATGACCTTGCCAAGAGGGGCGCGTGCCAGGGCTTAGGGGCTAGGCCCGAATTATAACTATAAGTGGGTTTTTATAACCAATTTTGAGTTTTAGTTATTAATTAAGCCCATTTTTAATGTATTTACTCCATTTTTGGGAGTTATTGGGCATTTTTGGAGCCTAATTTTTGGGAGGAAGTTGGAGATAAGTAACCAACTTCCCAACTATATAACCCAGGCCTGTTTGAGGCCATAGGGGGGCATTCAGAGCAGAATGATGCTGAGGAGAAGCCAAGCAAAAGCCATTTTGAGGCAGAGAAGATTTTGAGGAGGAGACGATGTCAGACCATTTCTGGGAGCTCCGGACGTCCGGTTTGCGTGTCATTTTCTTTGCATGGTTCTAGAGATCTGGAAGAACATGACCAGATCAGTATTGTATCCATTTGGCATTGCAGCATTGTACTTTTGATCATTT
The DNA here is from genome assembly GCA_010110895.2 of Picea sitchensis. Classification (NCBI taxonomy): domain Eukaryota; kingdom Viridiplantae; phylum Streptophyta; class Pinopsida; order Pinales; family Pinaceae; genus Picea; species Picea sitchensis. The sequence goes on along the minus strand of SNQJ01S0037512.1, from coordinate 66,867 downwards.
GAACAGAAATAAAGAAGCCTCCCCCACAGAGAAAAAGGCCCGGAGACGTAGGCAAAGTTGTGCCGAACTCCGTTATCAATCTACGTGTTATGGTTTCCTGTCTTTTATTTCATTTCAGATCTGCAAATGTATATATGGCTGTCATAATTTCTCTTCTTTCCTAATTCTTCACTAAGTTTTCTCAAATGGTTAATTAACGCATGCAAAATTAAAACTCAACCATAAGTCATTAAAAGATCCGGTGGATCAAGCCACTCTACTTCTCTCTCTCATATGCTCTAAGCCATTCTATTGGTGTCATTATTGTAGGCCTTTGGGATCTCTCTCGTTTACCATTGAACGCAGATGTTTCTCTTATATAAGGGTGTTGTTCTAGGAGGAATACCCTGGAGCATCCATACACTAGATTTCGTAGGTGATTGGACCACCTATCCTTTAGATAAGGTCCAAAACATTTACATACATTATAGCCTTTTGTTCCAAGACCTGTGAAATTATTAATGTATATAGTAGATCATGTTAGCGTTGAAGTCCAGAATAGTTGCAATGAATTAATATATGCCAAAAACTATTGTTACGTATATAAACAAATCAATAAACATGTAATTTACCATAGAAAACTCCTAATATTGGATAATCATGTGTGGTGTAAGCACACATGCCATACAATGTAAAATTCCTCTCTATTGTGATGAGTATTGATACATCATATACATGTATCCCTTCCCATAATTCCTTCAATTAATCTACCAATGGTTGTAGGTAGACATCCATATTCTTCACTTGTATTCTACCAAGGACTATAAGAGCCAACATAAGATGTTCATTCCTCACGAAAAACTATGGGGGGATATTGTTATTGATCACTACTATAAGTCAAATAGAATAGCTGGTGTTTTGGAGGGAATATGGGTTGGCACCATCCATGGCTATGATGAGTTGCAGACTTCATAATTCATACTTTAATTTTTTGGGCCATGTATCCTCTATATTCTTCATGGATATTGAATTTGTTGGGATTCACATAACTCCTGACTCACTTCTGTGCGAGGCATGCCATCCCTACAACATAGCTAATTCTTTGCAACGAAAGAGACTTTGAATCCTTGGGATTATAGGAATGTGCCTCAATATCTTATGAGGAGGACCATGTGATTTACCCTTTTTATTTGATTTATGATATCTGTCGTACCCATATTTTGGACATATCTCTTTGTCTGCATATTCTCCTCTATATAGAATACAATCATTCTGACATGCATGGTATGATATGTACTCAACACCCAATATTTTCAACATTTTATTTTCCTCTTCACAACTACAAGCAAGACATTATCACTTGGAACAACCTTATCATTGAATAACCTGCAGTTAGTGGGAAATAGAAATGTATAATGTTATTTAATGTTCATAAAATCGATCATTTTTATGTTGATTGTGAGACAATATTTGTCAAATTATAAGGGACTTAATGATGATAATTTACCTCAATATTGTCAAGAAACATGAATTTGACATACTTAGCCTTGCTTTCAAGTTGTACAGTAACATTATTGTCCTCAGTTGGGTAGACTTTGACCGGTTAGGTCCAAAGAGAGGGGTGGTGGAATCGTATTTTAGGGTTTCGAATAAGGTATCAGTGATATGAGCATCATCCCCTCGCTCATCATTCTGGAATGCATCTAACAACATTGTCTCCATGGTAGTTGTATAATGTAAATAATCATCCATACCAACCTCCATTTCATTGACTCCATTGCCAACTTGTGAAGAACTACTATTTCTTTAGTCATTCCTAATTGGTGAATCTAGATGTAGTGGGAATTGAATAGGTGGTTGATTCAACCATTCTTGGTATGCTTCCTCTCTGAGTTGTTCTCTTATTCCATCATTCTCTTGATTTGACATTGTAGCGGGGTGTAACAAAAGATGATAGGTAGGTTGCTCATCATCACTAGAATCCTAATTTCAAAAATATTGAATATTAGTACATCAATGATATTAGTAAGAACAATGCAATTGGTTTGTTAAAATAACATTAAACAAAATAATTATTACCATCGTTGACCCAAGATTGCGGTTGGAAGATGACATGTTACTATTGGAAACGTAAAGTGGTTGTCCATTTTCATCTACCAATTGCTTGCGGTATCTTATTCTTGATAAGATATTCTGACGTTTTTGAATTGGTACCAGAATATTATCTGCATATGAACTTGATTTTGAATCAGGATCCTATAAATTTGGATACATTTTTATTCATATTGACATGGATAAAATAAATAAATTCAATTAGATAATCAAAATATAAATAAAATTCAAACTTACTTGAGATGAAAAGGGAGAACTGTGTGATGGACTTTGAGCAATATGGAATGGGATGGAATTTGAATAATTTTCTATTTGATATTGTAAGGTTCTCTCCCTACATTTGAGAAAAATCAACAATCAATTACTTTTAAGAATAAGGCGACTTTAAGCGCAAAATGTATACTATGATGCATTGCAAGTCATGTGGATGCATCATGAAAAATAATTTAAGATGGATATATTATTTTTTGTGCAAATAAAAATTTAGATAAATTTGAAAACATAATAGTGCGTTACTGTAACAAACATGCACCGGGTGTTTATATATGCATCACACTAGTCCCATGAATTAAAATATTAAAAATATAATTATCCAATATCAATGCTCCAAATATTTAAAATGCACCGGTGAGTCATATACATATCAACACTAATGCATTAAAGTAATAAACACACCAAAGTTTTGAATTAAAAAAAAAAAGTGTGACTTTGTTTTTTTACAATTGAAAAATGAGCGGGAATTTAAAATCTAATTTCATAAAGTCATTTAAATAGTAAAATCATATTCATTGTTTCATTATTTTACCAAAATTTACAATGGAAAGATTTGCAAGAGAGCCATAGAGGAGAGCATTGTGGAGCAACATAATACTTTAGAACAACATGATTTATTTAGAAGATCAAAATTTGAAGGTAACTATGGTGATTCATGTAAAAAATTTTGCATAAATTCTTTCATCAGTATTAAGCTATTCAGTGTTTTATTGTTTTGTCAAATTTTACAGGGTATAGATTTGCAAGAGAGACATACATGGGAACATTGTGGAGCAACAAATCAATACTTTTGAAAGTAGAGTTATTCAGAAGATCAGAATTGGAAGGGTATGGTAATTCATTCAAAACCCTTTTGGAGCAACAAAATTATTCATAAAATCAGAAATCGAAGGGTTTTGTGATTCATAAAATAAATAAAAAATTCCATACTTACCTTAAACCCTTCTTTTTGTTTTTGTGACTAAAAAATTTCAACTTAGGGTTTAACTCTCTCTATCACTTCATAATTATAGATTTTCATTTTAGGTTTTTAGATTTAATGGGTTTATGTTTCCATATAAAAGGCATTTTACATGTGATGCATCGTATTCAAACCCTCTCGATCCTGTCATGTTTTTAAAAAAAATAGTTTCGGGTAATCGGTACATCTTATCTAATATAACACATCGATGTTCTTATAGATAAAAACACATCGACTATGCCACAAATAATTAAAAACATTCATTCATGGATGTGTAAATTTATTTGTTTATGGTATTTTTTTTCATTTTCATTCAATTGGAGCGGTGTTGTTAACGATACTTTTCACACCATTGTAATTTAATGTTTTTTAAAATATTTTTTATTGGTGCATTTTTAACATTAAACACATCGATGTTGTTAATGATATATTCTAAACTTCTCTAATTTACTGTCCTTTTAAATATTTTTTATAGCATTGTGTTTGATAACATGTAACGCACCAGTGATTTACTATTAATACAACACACCGTGATGCTTTTTTTTGGTGAAAATTATGTGATTTATTTATAAAATATATTTAATATCTTCTGTATTGAATGGTACAAGTTGTATATTGATAAAAAAATGTATGAGAATAGTTCAAGTAACAAAAATTCTAATGTATACAAATATAATACATCCAAAAAGGAAAAAAAAGACAAGTTTGAACTATTTGAAATATAGTACATACACATATGAGAATATGTTTGAACTATATGTAAGTTTAACTAATATGTATTGGTTAGTGTATGTCCTGCAGAGACATAAAATGAGGAAGCTCGATAATATTTTTTGTTATCTAAGTGCAAAAGAGAATAAAAGATTGATGGAAAAATTGCAAAAGGATGAACGAGGTGAATGAAAAAATTCTATTCAATATGGGTTTTTTTTTTGAATTTTCATTATTTTTTTTACTTAAAAATATTAGATAAAATGTTCAAAACAATCTATTAATTCACATATGTTTAAAGTTCTGCAACTGGGACCAACAAAGAAGGAATGAAATGTCGTCCTAAGAAAATAAAAATTATAGAAGATGTAAATGATGATGAATTGGTCCTTAGCTCATCTGGAGTGGTGCTAGAAGTTAATGAAAGGGGGAATTTTTTTTACAAAACTATGAGGGATATAGTGGAACAAACATATAGACATACTTTCCACTTATAATACAGAAAACAATCCAATGATTCGAAGAACCTGGATATATACAAACTACCAGAAGCGTTTCCAGAGCAATGGTCAATGGGATCTATCAGACTTGCAATAGCAAAAAAATACAACAAAAAAGAATCATTCAAAAATTAATATTCCTAAAAATGCTTTTGTAGGACATGTATATATTCTAGTAGTACAAATCATTCCTAATTTATTAATATCAATATTTTTATATTTAGTTTTCATATATCAATATAAAAATATTTAATTATCATGTTACTTTTTTCAGGAAGATTATGAAAATCCCAAAGGATCAACAAGATGATATATGAAATATGCCAGTAGGAATGTCGAAAAAAGTGTACAAGGATATGGTAAAAGAAATGGAAATAATTTCATCATAGGAGGAACCATCTCAACAACAACGTGCTTCAAATGTATGAAATCATTGAATTTTTCTATTAGGTACATATAAATAAATTATTTAACATTAATTATTAATTTTCAAGTATTTTCTTGCAGAAAAGAAAAAAAAATGGAATTCATTCAGCACATAAAACAGGATGACAAGGAAGAAAATAGTTGATAGCAAAGTTGGTGAGTGATTGTTATTTATTTATAACATTAACTTAAGATTTCATTTTTGTATAGTTTAAATTGTTTTACAACAACCATCCTTGAATGTATTCAAACAGGTGCTAACATACAAAGAAGATCCATCACAAGAATTGATTGACATTGGGATAAGTAAGGGTCGTGAGTATATGTTGGCATATCACAAATTAATTGTGGAGTTTGTAAGTATCTATGTTCTTTTAGTTCTCTCATTTTATAATTAATGGAACAAAAAAATTCTTTTATATTAAATCTAGAATTTATTATGGGGTATATTAAAACTGCAGGAAACAAAGTATGGAAATGTGCCAACATAAGAGTTGTTGACAAAAGGCATGAGATTTGGTTTTGAAAAAATGTGTATCATTCCGAACTCGATTCTTGCTATGGTATGTTTCTTTTCAATTTATATTCATGTATATTATTTATTTCAATTTTCATTATTCTCACCAATGCAGATACACTCATTACACTTTCTTTTTTATTTTTGTAGATGGAATCATTTGAAGAAGAGGAAAACAATCGAGTCAATCAACAAAACATTCAACCAAATAACCCAAGTCAAGGAAGCAGCTCGAGCACATCTGACAACAGTTCTAACGAAGAATGATGATCAATATATTTGGATATCAATGTAAGTTGTTGTAATTTTTGAAATAATTGTCTGTGAAAATTAGACATTTTGTTTAATGTAATGGACATAGTATTTCCCCAATTGAAAGACAAGGGGTTACCAATAAAGTTCCCATTTTGTATGACAAAGTGCTCTTATTCATATATAATAAAATATATTTTGTTTTATTCTTTTGTGTTGTCCAATGTTCCTGTGAAATGTTACATTGTTGAATAAATATATGAATGATTAAATATTATAACAAAGACATGCGAACAATAATGATATAACAAGATAATCCAAACATCATATACAAATGCACTAATCAAAATTTAATTTATATGAATACTATTATAGGATATATGTCAATTTTTTTATAAATAATGAAATTAAAAAATAACAATAATTGTGCATTGTCACAGGCCGATGCTTCTGAAAAGAGAAAATGACAACTCATGCGTTCAATGATAAAAAAAATCAGTGTTTTTAATTATAACATGTACTGATGTTGTAACATAATACGCAAGGGTGCTGCCATAAATTGAAAAAGCACCGATATTAATAATATTTTAACCAATAATAATAATAATAATAATACGACTTATCAGTGCGTTCAGTTTATAAGCGCACTGGTGCTTCTCTTTCAAGGGTCCACATCGGGGCCTTCTCGACATCATGCACTAGTCCTGTTTTTTTTTAACACACCAATGCATATTATCATTGATTTTCCCAGTTCTTTATTCCTATTAAAGCACTGATGCGCTTATGTTTATAAGAGCACCGGTGACCCATATTTATTGTACAACCATGGTTCTTTGGTTGACATGTGAGCATCGGGGCTTTAAGTTCAAGAACACATTGATGCTCAGTATCATAGATTCGATTAGTGCGTTTTTGTTATTAAAACATCGGGTTGTAGTTTGTATAAACACACCGGGGTTCCAATATTTTAGTACTCGACCGGTGCCTATTGTGCAATGTAGGCACCAATGCATTAATGTTTTAAGCACACCAATGCAAATGGTATGTGAAGCACACCACATGGAAAAACATCTACTACAACCTATGCCCACCCGGATTTTTTTAGTTATAACAAAGTTCCATTATAATCTCCACAAAACCATCCACTACCAAAAATGCATGTTTTCATGGATTTTTTTTTGACAACTTTTGTCAATATTTTAACGCTAAAAGCCTCCGCTAGAGGGTATTTTCCTTGTAGTGTTTTTTTTATTTTATTGCTCTGAGATCTTTTTTTTCTAACATTGATATCTACAATGTAAATAAAATAAAAATTATTTGATAATGTTAAGATCCTCATACCCTACAATAACACAAGGCCTTCACTACAAGGAGAACACCTTCTAATGGAGGTTTTTAGTATTATAAAATTTGGTAAATTTTTTAGAAAAACCTCCACTACAACCTTCTCTATTGGCTGTTGAGGTTTTAGCAAAGGTGTTATCAGATATTCCATATAAATAAAAGAATTTGGGTGGGAAGAGGTTGTAGCAGATGTTTTTTTTTTCTGGTGTTGTTTTTGTCAAAATATACAGGTGTGGTATTGGAAAACATGCACCAATGCAGTATTGTAAAACAACTATCGATGCATTAATATGATACAAATGCCTCAGATCTTAATATAATAATATAAAAAATTGTCATGCATTTGTAACTATTGTGCATCGGTTCCTCATTTTTCGTCGTATGCAACGAACCGATGCTTTTATAATTTCTACTTACTAGTTTTGCCTTGTTTGTGTATGAAGCACCAGTGCATTTTAGGATTTGTAAACCCCAGTGCATTTACTTTATTGTGAGCACTAGTGCGATCAATTTATCCAGAGACCCGGTGCATTTAATATAGCATGCACCCCGATGCTTGTGTAATTAGTACGTTACAATGTTTCTTTTACCATGTGCACCGAAGGGTAGTGAAATTTCGAATATTCAAGGTGAGATGTCAGTGCCATTATTTTTACTAAGCACCAATGCGTAGATTATAGTAAAGGAACTGGTGCATAAATAATATTTAGAACCCTAATGCGTATAATAAAACTAACACACTGGTACGTAAATTATTTTTAGTTCCCCAATGTATATTTTAAATATGAGCACCATACAATTTTGAAATGATGAATATTTTTGTATGTTATATTGTTTACATAACAATGCATTTTCTTAATAGTTTGTATCGGTGCATTATTATAATTAATGTGCACCAGTGTGTATGATGCCTAAAAAAAAATCTATTTCTATATTATGGCATGCATTGTCTAGTGAGTTCCAAAGAATACAATGCATTGATATGTATATATTTTAATTCATTGTTTTTTACAAATTTTCAATTAATTATTTCAAAATAATTTTTTATTTTTTTTTATATTAATATTGTTTTATATTGTTGTTATTGGATTTCAATATAATGAATACATTAATGAATTATGAAACTAATTACACCTCTTTTATTTGTAACAATGTAAATCATCCACATATTAATTATTCATGAATGCAACATTTTACAACATTCAACAATGCATTGAAATAAGAAACCTAATTTATTATATATGAATAAGACACCAATTGTCATACAAAAAGGGACAACGTAAAGGTCCAGTACAATAATCAAATTGAAACCAATTTGTAATTGTTACACTTATTGGTAACATGTCCTCATGCAATTAGGACAATATTTCAAGTGCATTAAAAAAAATCCCTGATTCTCAGAGAAAAATATTTCAAAACATACAAATTGCAGTAACATTCAATTAAATTGATTGCCATTCATCAGATGAATTGTTTCCATTGCTCGAGTTGTGTGCATGTCTCATTTTTTCATCATTTGTAGGTGATACTGTATTTTTGTTTTTTAACATAATGTTTTCTTGATCGAATCGTTTTTTATGTTCCGCCCCTTCATCTTCCATCTACAAACATAGAAATA
>SNQJ01S0037512.1:28964-58097 GCA_010110895.2 Picea sitchensis | reverse complement strand
AAAAGTACCTTAGCACCAAGTATTTTATAAAAAATACACATTATTTTGAAGCCATGCTTCATGAATTCTCTCAAAATATCCTATGTTGGCTGCAATCCATACTTTATTTCCTACATGTTTAATACAACACGTGAAAGCACAATCGATATAATCAATATACAATTTTCTTCTTTTTTCATTAATTATAAAACAAGGGAAGTTAAATGAAATAGCTACTTACAAATTGTGCAATTAAAATTTCATTCTTCAACATATACTCACAACCCATACTTAACCCAATGTTTATCGATTTACGAATTTGCTCCTCTTTGTTTGTTGGTACCTACTAGAAGACATCCATGGAAAAGTGTAAATTAATTATTTAAATACAAAGATCACAACAAACATGAAATCTTAAGAAAGGCCAAAAACGTAAATACTCACAAAGTTTGCGATCAACCTAGGTTTTATTCCTCGTCATCTTGTCTTATGTGATGAATGGATTCTATTTGTTTTTCTTTTCTGCAACAAAACCATTGAAATTTAGTATTTCACATGATACTTAAATTCAATGTACATAAAAGAATAAATAGATGAATACATACCTTTGATGCACATTGTAGTTGGGATGTCTCCTCTTGCGACATAATTATGTTCATTTATTTTACCATCTTCTTCTACGTTGTTTTGGACATTTCTACCAACATGTCTTTGTTTTCCCCTTGCTTGTCCCTTAGAATTATCAAAATCTCCCTGGAAAAAAAATACTAGGAATAATTAGATATAAAAATTGCTTAATTTAAAAAAAGTAAGATCCCAGTGTGTATAGTAACTTCATCTACACTAGGGTGTCAAGAATATTTATATGCACTAGTACATCAACCATACATATACACACCGGTACAATATAACAATGTCATTGCAGAATTGGAAACATTTTACAAATTTTTGTATTCAACCAGTGCTTTATGAATCGAGACAAGCATGACTTCCTAAGTACTATTTATTACTCACCATCGAGTAGTGAACAAATTTAATAAATGAAAATTTACATTTAAAAACAATAAATTTTCCATTTTAAACTCAATGGTGATGGTGTGCTTTATAAAAAATGCACCTCGGTGCGTATCTAGGTAAAATGCGCACCGCTGACCATGAAAATATTTTTTAATATTATTTCGAATTTAAATAAAGCAGTTTTGTTCACAAAAAAATACGCACCGATGCTCTTACTATGTACAAAGTGCACCGACCACCGCGAAGGTGTTTAAGAAAAACACCAACAATGTCATGATGATTTGGGATCTAATTCAATAAGTGGTTTCATTGCAACGGATATGAAACACATATATAAATAAACAAACCCTATAAAGATTTTTTTCTTAAAAAAATCTTCTTGTGAAATATAGAAGGAGAAATAAAAAAAACTTTGAGGAAATTACGACTTCCAATACTTAAGGTAACTACGAAACCCTTTTTTTGTTTGGGAATGCACTGCAATTTTTTTGAATGAAATAGGGGAATTATTAAGATAATTAATAAAATGCAATTATATACCTGAAATTTCTCCTCTATAGATTTCTATGTGATATACAGTAACCCCTCTTGAATTTGGCTCTTCAAAAAAAATCCACCCACTCTGAAATATTTGTTGATAAATCTTAGTTGCACAAATCTTGTTTCTAAATGTTGGAAAACACTTAAAAGAATGAATAGGGTTTTTTTTATAAACAAAATAACTCAATTTCTCACTCATGTTTTTGTTGTATATTTTGCTACATTAATGAAAAATACACGCACTATTTTTTTTGAAAGTTACATTTTTGGTGCACTGTACCGTGTTAGTGCACTAGTGTGGTTTGTACATATAATGCAAAGATTTATTTTTGTAATAAATTTCAAAGTATTGATAGTAAGCGTGTGTTATTTTTCTAACTTGCTTATGTCGGTGCACTTTATAGTTAGAAACGCACTAGTGCAGTGTATAGTTTATAATGTCTCGGTGTGGTCATGTGTAAGTATTAACACATCGTAAGATAATTAAATTTACACAATGCAAATGCAAGAATCCACATTTAAATTTTTCATAGGTTTTACTTTGTGGAGGCATAACGAAAGTAAGTCTTCGATACTTCTCTCAATTAGATCCACTGGTGCATTTTTTGTAACCATACACACCAGTGCATCTTTATATGATGAAGCACACTTTCAAGTTATAAAATTTATTTGAAATTATTTTTGAAGTTATATTGTCCTATGCTACCCAATATGATGGGTTTGGATCAAATGCAACAAAAAATGAATTACAATATCAAGTGGCCAATTCTTCAGAGTCCATCTCATTCCATATCTTTGGAACTCCTGTAAGTTCTCTCACGCCAATTTCAGTACGTCTAAATTTGATTGATAATTCATTTATTTCATTTAATTTATGTTATGTATGTTGGTTCAATTGAATAATTGATCATACAATTTTGTAGGATCAAGATTTAAGATCGAGTTCAGATGCTCAAGATATTCTTGTAGTTATGAAATTCCATAAGATCTTATATGAATAAATATACCACAAGAAGATGTTTGATGAAAATGGAAAACTTATTTACCCTACCAATCCTAACATGCCATATTCTAGCAACTAGCTTGGGTCAACGATATTACACCATGGATTTGATCTCTTTTTTGTAGACAACCCTGTAGGGCATAAGAAAAAGATGATGGAGTAATTTCATTTTTTGATTTTCAATGGAACTAATGTAAGTGTATTTCTTAATTTGACATTTGTTTTATAAAGTGGTTGGTTTCATGTTTATTATTGGGAAAACAAATTCCATGCTTCTAATAAGTGTTTGGTATTATTTTTGAACATATTAAAAGAAAATTGTGTTTCTAATATTATCAATTCAATGTTCAATATTTTTACAGTCAGGATTATGATGATGAGTGAAATGTCCACCATCTACTGTTTCACCCCACTACAATGCCAAGTCATGAGTTTTTTTCTAAACAAAAAGATCTCGGAGAGGAAGAATACCAATAATGGTTGAAACAACCACCTATTCAATTCCCACTACGTATTAAGTCAGTAATTCAAAACCTCGACAATAACACTAGTTCTTCACATGTTCGGGATGAAGGAAATGATATAGAGGTTGGTATGGATGATTTCTCATGGGATACCCAAGCCATGGAGGGAATGTTGTTACATGCATTCCAGCAAAATGAACTAGGGGGTGATGTTGATTTCATAGATACCTTCTACGAAATCCTGCAATCCATGGAGAATGTATTAATTAAAGTTTAATATAATCACTTTACATATTTGGAAAAAGAAACATAACTTTTCCATCCTCTAGACAGCTTTGCAAGCATTAGGGGTTGTGTTTGTCAAGGTTCTCATTGTACACTTGCATATCCCTCTATAAGTTTTGATGATATTTCACCACAATGTTCATATGTGTTTATCCTGACAACCACTTCTATCAAGCTCAGGAGATATTAATCTTTGCTCTGCCACTTCTATTATGGATTATTTATTATTGATTCATCAATTACGAAAGGACCCTTCAAACAAGTTCATCATAGGATGCTCCTAAATAGGAGTGCACATAATATTATCAATTAATAACTCCAAAAGTATAAGGATATTGATAGGTCACATTCCATGCACGACTTCCTCTCTAATAATCCATTTGCACCCAAAAAGAACCCCTTTCCAAGGAATAGAGGTCACTTTTACCCTTTATATTTTTGTTAGCTTATAAAAAAGTTAAGGGACACATAAATTTGTAATAAATGTTGGGCATAGATTAGGCCTTAGAACTATAGGGAATAAAAACACCCATTGAGCATAAGTTTTAACTATTGGATACAAATGAGACCATAAAATCTTCTAGTGGGTATAAACTGAGACCTTAAAATTGGCAATGATTGCATCCAAGATTTATTGGATGAGACCATAAGCACCCTCCCGAAACATCTTCAATTGAGACATTCTTCCAAGTTCTTGAGCTCTTAACTAGACCTTTTTCTTCTTTGTATCTCCTTATTGGATGCTAGACTTTAGTTAGTTACTAGGTCTTAGATCTCATAGATTATATCTACTTTCATAGGTGTTGAAATTTCACTCCCACTCGTGGATTGATTATGATGTGCCTAATAGTCCCTTCAACCTATTCATGGTAATTTTTTGAATAATAAAATTATCATATCTTATTTTACCTTATCCATGTCCAATTCTCTTCTATTCAAGACAAGGTAGAGCACAACACTTGTAATTATTTCGATCAATTTTATTCATTATTCAGGGAAACTAGTTAGAGATATTCTCACCACGTGCTTCAGTTCTTTTGGGATCACACTTTCAAGTAACTCGCACACATCACTCATCCAAAATTTCATATACAAGTTTCCTACACTCAAGGTTCACGTGGGAAAATATATGGGAAGGATGTTCCTACACATTAGGTGTAGGTAAGTACCTAAACTGAGATTTTTGCACAAACTGACCAAAATGTGTATCTAGTGATGCCGATTCTAATTTCACAAGACAAAGTCTTAAAATCCTTGTCCATGTGTGTGATTGTACTCCAAATGGGAAAAATGTAGATGCAAGTGATGCCAAAATTCATCTTGTGATGTTTCATGATGTAAGATTATGTGTCCCATCAATATCCTGAAAAAATGGCTTCCCATACTCACACCCACTGACCCTAGAAAAACTTGGATATTATTTATTACTACAACGAAATTTCAGTTGTAGCATTGTACAAATTATTTCCAAGATGAATAAATTGAACAATATTGTGCATTATTAAGGAATATAACAATAATGAATGGATTGAACCTCGATCACTATTCTAGTCACATGGGTGATTTCCTTAAAAAATTAGTTGATTACAAGACAAAAAAGAGAACGAAGAACAACTTTAAAGTTATGAAAAATAATAGGAATACTAATCAAGAACTAAATAACATGGTCACATGCACCACACATCTTGTATATAAATTTTTCTAGGACTTCATCCATTTGAGCAACAAAAATTGGTATTTTGTTTCCTCTCCAACAGACTCTAGAGTATATTTCAACATTGAATCAATAAGAGAGAGATATTGTCCTTACTAGTAGTAAAGATCCAATGAGTGTGTCAAAGGGATTTTAGTGGGATATATGTTGAAGAGTGAAACACAACTATGGTTGGTGAGTTTGAGACATTGATGAAGAATCATACTTCGTGATTGACCCCATTACCTACAAGAAGAAATATTTTGGGATGTTAGTGTGAGTGGGAAAAGTATAACACATGTGGATATATTGAAAGATGCAAGGATATATTGGTCACCAAGGGTTATCCCCAAGAGGGTATGACTTCAAGTAAAATTTTCATCAATGGTGCAAGAAAACAAATTGAAGCATGAAATGTAATTAAGAAGCCACGAGCAAATGTGTATGTTATTGTCTTTCCATAGGACTTGGACAATTTCTCTAGTAACCAATTCTATATTGTACATCAATGGATTTACCCAAACTGTATCCAGTGTAATAAATATACTATTCCTCCATCATACCTAAGCCAATGACTAGTGTATTCAATGATGGGAATAAACACATTTGGATTACCTTAATAAAAAATAATGTTAAAATAGCTCATGTACAAGTTCAACACTTTGGTCCTGCCCAAGTTGGGCCAATAGTCAAATTTATGTTAAATGACAATGATATAAGAAATTACTAAGATGTAGAAAATCAATATTGAATATATCAAACCATTAGAAGACCCCCCATCTATCACTTTCCCTTCAAAATGATTATTTAGAATATGCTACCTAGAGTATGTTAAGAGTACAATTTGAAAATGTTACTGGAATTTCCTTAGGTAATATAACCATAGAATAATCAAGGAAAACTTTAATGAAGATAATCATAAGTTATAATAATTGAAACTTTCAAACCTCGGTGATAATTCATAAAAAATACAAAAAATGGAATTTTTTACATGACTATATTGTCTAGAATAGATTTCCATATTATACACTCAAGGTGACTCAAGCAACTGCCACTAAATGGGAGCCAAATAGACTGCATAATACCCATGTCAAATATGATCTTGTCTGTTTTATTGTTCGAAGAATCTACCTTCTATCCTACGAGTGAACTATGAAAATCATCCTTTTAATTATTGGTGCAGGGAGGGTTTTTATACCACTTTATTTAATTTATTCCTTTGATTTGAAGAACCCAATGGTTTCTCTTTCTCTTTATATAAAGACCACTAGTAATGAGAAAGAAACCTATTCTAAATTAAATATGATAATTAGTATCCTTTTGGAATATCTTATAGAAATTATTGGCAACCTTCCTTGGGGTAATCATTGTGCAACATATCTTTGTGTGATCCTACTTTGTCTTGACCTTGTCACTATCACAACTCTTGACATTTTATAACAGTCTAAATGTTGTGCAAGGTTTTACTAAAATTGGCGAACACCTGGATTTTAAATCGACTAGTAATGGATTTGGTGATCCACCATACTTGGCATTATGCCTAAAATACGGTTAATTATGGAAGTTTCTACATTGGTTCCACTAACCAAATTATCCAACGAATCTTAATACCACACTTCCACAGTCTCCCATATGACCGATACCCCGACAGTTTGTATAAATAAAAGAAAATCAATGAGTGTAAGAGATCATTTTTAATTAGCAATCCAACGGTCGTTATTGTTTTGACCAAAAGGTAGGGGGCTTGACAGGTCGTCTTGGGCTCCAGGCTAGTGAGATTCTTGTGGATTCCAAACACCTAGAGCCCTTACCATACCTCTGCACTCTGCATCAATATAGTTTTGAGACAACAATGTATATAAACCCATACAAATCATTTTACACAATAAATGTGGGACTAAAACTCAACAGGTTGTTTAATCAACATCGTCGATCTCTTGATCGAACGGTTGTCGAGTCTTTCCTTCATCATCTCTACAATATACTTGATAAATTCTCTAATTGCAAGTCCACTACATCAAGTGATTGCATAAGATTCTCCACTTCTTGGTTCTTGGATGACAATACATCATGCAAGGATATGATCTCCTCTTGTATTCCCTTTGCAGAAGCCTCTCATGCTCGGAATTCCTCGGTAATGAGCTCCAATGAGTGGCAATCATTCTATAACATAATATGTACGAAGTCTTTGACAACCAAAAATAAATTTTTAGCTATCTCAACATTGTATTTAGCAGTAAAATCATCATGATCTGTGGATTACGGAGGTTGAGAAATGTTTGATGCTAACCTTTTGCCACTAGTTACTACCATTACATTCCCTTCAGAATGTGATTTATCTACATCCTTAATCTTCATATTCTCAAGTTCTGCCATGGCACTATTGAAAGCATCATGAAGAATGGTAATACTTCTATGTAACATACCAATCTCTGCATCCTTTTGTTTTGCGAGATCATCGAGAAGTCTAGCATTTTTCTTTAGAGACTCAAAAGATTCTGCCAAATGTGCAACTTTCTGCATTGCAATCTGCAAAATGCGTGACACACCTGTAGCCATAATTCAACTCTTTGGATACCCACTAGGATGCTTATAATACTCTCTTGGTAACAAAATAATTGTAGATCTTTAATGGATTCAATCACACTCTTTGTGGTAGACACCATATGGGTTGGGTATGTTATTTATATGTAGCATTTTGGATGTGATTCGAAACAAATATTTTCAAGGTGCATTCATGCAACAGTCCCCCAACATTATAAAATTCCCCACAATAAATTGGAGCAGAAAGAATGGTGACCATTTTATCTGGGAAATCCAAGCTCTGAAGCTATGGTTTGACTTTAATAGGACTTCACATGTTTGAGACATAATTCTCCAATGATTCTGGTATATTCCCTATGTCCCCTGATTTAAAATGAGATATAGTATTACCATTTAGAACTGTCTCAAGAACGAATAAAGATTCTAGTACAAACGAGACATTCTTCACAGAGCTTGTCTCAAGAAAATCTACATCTTGTACTTTCTTTAACCTTTTGAATACAGTAGTGGAAAATTTTGTTCTTCTTTTCTTTTCTTTTCAAGTCTACAGGTTCAAGTCTATTTTTGTTTGTTCAAGTCTCTTCCTTGTTTATTCAAATCTATTTTTTCTTGTTGCACCATGTAGTAACAGAGTGCCTCAAAATAGAGTTCCATAAAATAGAGTGCCAACTATCTGCTTTGTCATCATACTACCTTATCCAACAATGACATAAATCTCATCATAGGCAATGTCTCTCATCTAATTGACGTCAGTGCCATTCTCATGTATTTGACATCAGTTCCAATGCCATTAATGTCAACCTATATTGACATATTTCCAACAACCATTTTCTTTGTCATCATAGGCAATTTTGCTATATTTTTGTTGTAGATCACTATGCATAGTCTAAAAGTGAGGGAATGTTCACTAATTGGGCATGCCATATCCTTGATTTCACCATTTGGTACCAGAGCAAGATTTGAAGCTCTAGGAGAGTGAAGTAAGTGAGAGGAAGTATCAAATAATATAAGATAAGATAGGTAAGATAATTTTATAAATGTCCAACAAATGACCACAAATGTTGTTCAATGAGATCCAAGACTCTCTTGCATTCTTCGAAGAGTACAAGTCCCCATATGGAACTAGGATTTGCCCCTCAAAATGAAGGGCCATTTTTGAGACAGTCCTTTCAGCAATATAGATATGAAGATGAAATTGGGTGGAAGACTAAGAAGGACACTTAACAGGACTGATATCTTTGGCATGTCCTTTTGAAGATCTATTTGTTAAGGGTTAGAATTCTGTTTGTTGAAAATAATAGTGTACTGTTCTAGTTTCCTTTTGGTCATATTGATGATTACTCTTTCTAACTTTGTGGATTCTTCTATGGCATTAACAATGTGACTTATAAAGTCAACATAAAACAATTGTGTTGGTTGTTGGGATTCTTCAAAGAGTATCATATGGGTGTCTTCTTGCAGCTTTATAAGAATTTGGGATTCATTTGCAAACTTCTGTAGAAATACTGTTGGTTGTTGATGGAATTTTAGGCCTGGTATTCACTTTATATTCAAACAAGTCAATGTTTATTAGATCTTTCAATCATGTACTCTAGTGAGAATTTTGCAATTTGGATTGGTGGAATTGAGTCATTTCCAAATGATGCTACTTAATTTGGATGGTTACTAAATTTGTCACAAAAGTAGAGATGCTTATTATTTGGCCATAAATTGCTTAGAATCGGTTAATTAAAGAATAGTCATCTTCATAAATTCCTCACTGAGGAAAGTGTCAGAAATGGTCTCAATGCAAATAGATACAAGGAATCTAAAACTATTCTCAAGGCTACTAGAATAATGCCTCCAACAAAATCTAAGATCCCTATCCACTATGTTGAAAAATCATTGATGAGGTATGCCTTAAAGAAAAATGGACTAGTAGCATAGGAACCTAGTGCGTACAACTCATTAATGTTGAAAAAAAATGTAAACTGGTATCTTGAAGGATTTGTGAAAATATAGGTTCTTCTTCTCAATCTAGCTGAGGAAATATACAACTGAACTGAAGAATTAAGTTGATTCATTTTTTAGCATATTGCAGGATTTAAGCATGTAAACTGTTGTATTACATATATTTGACTCGATATTAGGTTCCATATTTTCCTGTGGAAATAGATGGACTATCCATCTTCAACCTATTTATATTTGTCACATACATTGAATTTCCAAATTATTGAAGTTGTATCTGTCCATCCATATCAGTTGTGATTATCTTATGTTTGAATATAATAGGTGGGTTGGTTTTTTCTCCTGTTTGGCATATTGATTGAACTGGCCTTGTTTCAGTTCACTGGAGAAAGGGATCCAAGCTTGATTTCTTTAGACCATGAAATTTGTAGGCTTTTACAATAATGCTAAATTTGCACAAGCTTCTACAATAAAGCTTAACGTGCAATTCCTTGAATATGTTTGTATATAGTCCATTGATAATTCTTTATTACTTGGTAGTTATTAATTGATAATGGTTTATTACTTGACAATTTGTGTTTCCCTTGTCTTTTGGAATGCTAAACACATGTTCTATTGAACTTGGTATTATAACAGTTTCCTTTTCTGTTAAGTTGAGGTGAGATTTCTGAATTTGCATTAATTGTTCTATAGTGAAATTTCCACACAAGAGAGCCTCAAAGAAGTCAAAATATCAAAGAATCATCTTCAACAAGTCGAAGATAAAGCTTAGACATGCACTTTTATTTCTTTGATCCATCATTTCTACCTTATGTATTCTTTTTAACTCTTTACAAGTGTTTGACTAAAACAAATGAACTTGAGTAGACTTAAAGTTCTACATGGAAAATTAACTTAGACAATTTTGGTAAATTAGAATGAATGGTTGAACTTGTCATTTATGGGGAGAACAATCGTATCACTAACCTTTAGTTCTTGCATGGAGTTACTCCAATGGTATTCTAATGTTCATAATATCCTTGTATCATTTTAGAGCCCAAATTTATTTCCTTTTATTCTTATTAAGTAAAGACTTATTGTTAAATAATTTGGCTCCCCAAGGAAAGGACACAACAAATTGAGGAATCACTTCATGGTATGTGAATGTGGTAACTATCATTCAAGGAAATTATCCATAGTTTAGAAATCTAAGAACTCATTGTGGGATAATTTGGGTTTTTCAAAACTAGTGTGGATTGCACAAATTTTCCACATTGGAAAAGGACTAACATTGCACTAGATGCCTTGCTAATCATGTCTTGATCTTTATTGATACCACCCTAGGTAAGGTCCATGGAACCTTTAGTAATAAACACTCCCCTTTCTTGGGGTTGTTAGGTGTACGGAAGCATAAAAAATCAACATTCCCATATTCCCCTAACCAAGTTTCAATTTCCATTGCATTATCATTCGTGAGGTTATCTGTTGTACTACACAAACCACTCACTTAAATCGTTGCAAGAGTTCTTTTTCTTGACATTAAGGAGTATTGTACATCATTGCACTATAGAGGGTTAGATAGTTTTGTGCCAAGCTTAAAGAAATATATTTGATCGTGTTTTATCAGGCATACTAGCACTAGTTAGATTACATGCTTAAGAAATGTAAACAATAATGCATTTATCACAAAATATCATTACATAAAGATGTCATAGAAAATCTATCTTTGTTAATTGAAAAATTACAAACTAATACAATGGTGTACATACAATATAACCTTGCACTAATTATCTAAATAAATTTGTATGACTCTTAATCCCACACACAAAAGCAATTCAAGTTCTCTAGGCTTGTATGCCATCTTACAACCTAGGGTTTTGAGGTCATTTTCTACACACAGGGACAATTTTACTTCAAAATCCATTTCTGACCAAATGAAGATGAATTTAACAAAAGAGAAAGAGTTTTTTTTCAATCACATACCAAATAAAAAAATCCTCCTTAAGTTTATACACAGGTGTTATAATTTGGGAGATATGCAATGAGATTTGAGGCCTATTTTTCAAGAATATTTAATTTCCTGTTTTAGTCATTATTTTGTGGCACATATTTCGAGAATATGGGAATGAATTTCAAAACTATGAGAGAGGTTTTTCTTCAAAACAACCTTATTTACAAAAACCTCTCCCGGTTTTGTAACAGGTATTATAGTTAAAGAGATATCACTTCATCTTTGACTCCTATTTTTACAAAGATGCAGAAAAATGTATCCTATTGTCTTATTGGCATCCAAGTTACAATGAAACAAAACTCAATGGCTTGTTATGTTGATCCTATATGGATATAAAAGGAATCTTGTATTGCAAACTCTTGAAGTTGACCCAAGTGATTTTTCTTGTATGGATGATTATTTTCGCACCTTTTTTTTTGTTTGATCTTGGTTGGTAATGTCTCATTAGTTAGGAGGACTATTATGTCATGTTTCATGGTGCTAACTCAGGCTGCATGTTAATGCTGAATTCGTATTGTAATTGTACAATTCCTTTATAGTACTCATACAAGACTAGGATATACTCATTTTGGACAAGAGAGTAAGGCATATAAATTTGCATGTTGCAGACTATTGAGAAAGTATTTTATGACCCTTCTAATGCTTTGGATGATTGCTCATTAGTGCTATGTTTTAGTGTGCCATATCATTAGTGCTATGTTTTAGGATCTTTTCATATCCCCAACCTTTATTCTTTGTGCCATATTTTAGGAATGGATATATTTGTTCTTCTATGACTGTCTCATTCTATAGTACTTGGAATCTAGTAGTGAATGCATCATTGGCATCCTGCCCATCCTAGGACTATCTGGTAACAACATGAATACTATTTTCACTAAGAGGGATTTCTAGCCAAATCCCACCTACTTGAGTCCACGAAAATAGTAGCCACACACACTTTCTTATCATTGGAGAAGTCCCCAAGCATGGGACATGTAGGAGAATGGTGATCCCAGATTTAAACAATGGCTTGAATAATGATAAGAGCATGGTCTAGTCCCTCCTTAGTTTTGAGTATTTTTCTAGGGAAAATTCAAGGAACAAGGCGAGGTCATGGATATCATAATCCATCAGCTGCACCTGCTTCACATATCATTTCAAATGCTCATCCTTGCTAACATGCACCCATAGGTTGAGTACCTCCTCTAGGTAAACTGATTATTGTACCTATAGAATTGGGGTCTTCTCCTTCCTCAACTTTTAGATTGATGGCCCATCATGCCCTTGACTTAATTGGTATTGTACATGGTGGCATTTTTCTCATGGTGTCTTTGTGTAATACCATCATCCACAAATAATCCATCATGAATATCCTTAGAATCCCATCCATCACCAATTTATATAGCTGTCCTGTTATCAAGTGATAATTCATCACATGTGCCACTAGCTTCCTTTTCCAACACTAATCATAATCCTTAGGTGTTAAAATTGAATTGGGGAATTCAATGAGCTCTGCAAAGAAGTTTGATATGAATTCCACATGAAAGAGACCGACATCGGGTAGTTCATGAACTGCCCCTATGGTTTAACTATTATGTATCTGGGAATGATGATTGGGCCCACATTTTACTTGGATTTACTACCACTTCAAAATCGAACTCTTTGAATTGAAATAACGTTTATCAGATTTGACCCTCCATTTGAAAGTTATTACTAAGATGGGAGGGCACCATAACCAAGCTTGTTCCTCCCTCCATTAAAGCCTCAAGTATGTTGATAAATTGCAAGAGTATAAGGGGCATGGAGTGAGTTAAACACATTTCCATGGACATTTCAATTTCCACTTGTCCCTCAATTCAATTTCGTTGTTCATACTATATTTCATAGTTGTGATGACCTATAAACTATCCAATGTTTTTAAACTACCATCAATAAGGATCAAAACTTGTAATGTTGTAGGTATGCCTATAGGTGTCATTTTGAAGTTGACCCAAGTGATTTTTCTTGTATGGATGATTGTTTTGGAACCTTTTTGTTTGTTTGATATTGGTAGGTAATGTCTCATTAGTTAGGAGGACTATTATGTCATGTTGCATGGTGCTAACTCAGGCTACATGTTAATGATGAATTCGTATTGTAATTGTACAATTCCTTTATAGTACTCATACAAGCCTAGGATATACTCATTTTGGACAAGAGAGTAGGGCATATAAATTTGCATGTTGCAGACTATTGCGAAAGTATTTTATGACCCTTCTAATGCTTTGGATGATTGCTCATTAGTGCTCTGTTTTAGTGTGTCATATCACTACTGCTCTGTTTTAGGATCTTGTCATATCCCCGACCTTTCTTCTTTGTGCCATATTTTAGGAATGGATCTATTTGTTCTTATATGAATGTATCATCCTATAGTACTTGGAATCTAGTAGTGAATGCATCATTGGCATCCTACCCATCCTAGGACTATTTGGTAACAACATAAATACTATTTTAACTGAGAGCGATTTCTAGCCAAATCCCACCTACTTGAGTCCACGACTATAGTAGCCACACACACTTTCTTATCATTGGATAAGTCCCCAAGCATGGGACATGTAGGAGAATGGTGATCCTAGATTTAAACAATGGCTTGAATAATGATAAGAGCATGGTCTGGTGCCTCCTTAGTTTCGAGTATTTTTCTAGGGAAAATTAAAGGAACAAGGCGAGGTCATGGATATCATAATCCATCAGTTGCACCTGCTCCACATATCATTTCAAATGCTCATCCTTGCTAACATGCACCCATAGGTTGAGTACCTCCTCTAGGCAAACTGATTATTGTACCTATAGAATGGGGGTCTTCTCCTTCCTCAACTTTTAGATTCATGGCCCATCATGCCCTTGACTTAATTTGTATTGTACATGGTGGCATTTTTCTCATGGTGGATTTGTGTAATACCATCATCCACAAATAATCCATCATGAATATCCTTAGAATCCCATCCATCACCAATTTATACAATTGCTCTATTATCAAGTGATAATTCGTCACTTGTACCACTAGCTTCCTTTGCCAACACTAATCACAATCCTTAGGTGCTAAAATTGAATTGGGGAATTCAATGAGCTTTGCAAAGAAGTTTGATATGAATTACACATGAAAGAGACAGACATCAGGTAGTTCATGCAGTGTCTTTGTGGTTTAACTATTATGTATCTGGAAATCTAATTCATTGCATTCGACGAATTTCAAGCCTCAAATTTGAAGTTCGTTGAATTTCGAATCAAATCGAATTAATTCATATAAAATTCACTGAATATCAGAACGAACTTGAACCCGCATGCAAATTCGAATTTTTGGTCGAATAAATTCGGCAAATGTGTTGAAATTCGAGTCTGAAATTTTACACGGAATTTTTAAAAAAAGATTGGAACCCTAAATGTGGTTTCCGTATGGTTGTTTTCGAAGGTTCACGTGGTTTTTGGGTTTCCGCTCATGGATTCGGATTTTGGGTTTCGCGTGCGTGGTTTGGGTTTTGAATTTCCCTCTATAGCACTCCCGAGTCCCGACTATATTCCTCCCTCCTCTCGATGGTGAATGCTATAACACTTACCAGTTATGACTACATTGTAGCAGTGATTTAGGGACCAACAAGGAACTTCCTCCAGCGAGAACTCCTGACGCCGTCCATATATTTTTAATTTTTTAAATTTTGTAGTCTGTCAAATTTATTGTCGAATTTTATCATAGAAATTTTCAGTGTCAAATTTTTGTCAAACTTCAAGGTCGTTGAACTCGAATTCGAATTTGAACCAGATGACTTAGCTGGGAATGATGATTGGGCCCACATTTTACTTCCTTGGCTTTACTACCACTTCAAAATCTAACTCTTGGAATTGAAATAACATTTAGCAGATTTGACCCTCCATTTGAAAGTTATTACTAGGATAGGAGGGTACTATAACCAAGCTTGTTCCTCCCTCCAATAAAGCCTCAAGTATGTTGATAAATTGCAAGAGTATAAGGGGCATGGAATGAGTTAAACACATTTCCATGGACATTTCAATTTCCACTTGTCCCTCAATTCAATTTGGTTGTTCATACTATATATCGTAGTTGTGATAATCATGGGAGAAATTGCAAAAGAATTCCCCTCACCCCTCCCCATTTTGGATCATTTGACCCTAATTCAAAATAGTACCCATGTCTCCCATGGCATCTACTTCATAGTTTAGATGGTGAAGGACATGGTAAAAGGTTATTTGTTAAAAATGGACAAATATTCATTTTTCTTTTTCTACTAGTATGTGCAAGCTTGAGGATATCAGTTTTGAGAGCTTCCTCATTTTTCAGATAATCACAATGGAATTTCCAATGACCACAATATTTTTCACCTATCTTGCATGAAACAACATGAGACAAAAAAAATACATATATTAATCAATGGCTCAATTTTTACAAATCCAAATGGGGTGCACTATTCATCATACCGTAGAGAATCAGATATGCGAGTTTGCATTTTGGTCAAGAATCAGATATGCGATTTTTCATTTTGGTCAAGAATTTGATATGCGAGTTTGCAGTTTGGTCAAGCCTCAACATCGAGCGGGGTCCTCCTCTCTTGGAAGGCTAACAAAATATGATGCCTGGGCCGAACCTGGGAGTAACCCAACCCCCTTTTTCCCGTTTCGTCAAGGCCCAAAGGGGAAATAAGTAGTAGAAAGAAGAAGGTCAAAGATTTGAATGGTAAAATTGTAAGCTCGTTCCGTCAAGGTCCAAAGGGGAAATTCAAATAAGCATGAAGATGTAAATCAGGGAATGCATATATGGGTAGATCCCATATAATTTATACCAGGTGGGAGGGCCAAAATGATCTCAGAAATTTCCTTGTTCTTTGGAAATTGGGAAAAGGGAATATTGTAGCTACCCAGTGCCCAAACCACAAAATCGGGGCGAATTAAACCATAAAACTCGATTTTACCAAATGGCAGGGTGACGATGTTATTAGAAATTTCCATACTTTTAGAAATTTGGCTAATGGAAGCTTGTCCCTCCAAATTTTAGGGGAGAAATATAATTTTTTTTCCTATATCCCTCCTAAAAATATGGGCTGACCCTATACATTATTTTTCCCCTAAAATAAATGATGGGCTAATGATATAAGTTTAAAAAAATCATTCCAATACAAAAAATTCGCCCAATAAAAAATTGGAGGCCCCTTAATTTCTCCCATGAGCGA
The DNA here is from genome assembly GCA_010110895.2 of Picea sitchensis. NCBI lineage: Eukaryota > Viridiplantae > Streptophyta > Pinopsida > Pinales > Pinaceae > Picea > Picea sitchensis. The sequence goes on along the minus strand of SNQJ01S0037512.1, from coordinate 41,434 downwards.
AATTTCGCCCCTAAAATCATATATGTTTACAATGAGGCTCCAAATTCCTTTTTATCATAAATAAAATCCAAAACCCTAACCCCGGAAGATTAAAAGCCAATTTTGTGGACCTCGTTTTGGGTAGTTTGGTGTATCAACTTCCCGAGGGTGTAACTTTGGCATACGATCTTCGTTTGGGGCACACGATAGCTCATTAGAAAGGTATCATCGAGGAGATTCATTTTGGGGGATTAACCAGAGCCTTTGGCTATATTTGAGAATATCAATCCCAAAAAACCTTCATTTAGGCCCTCAATATGGCCTCGGAAGTTAAAAACTGCTAAAAATAGTAAATTACCAAAATTGCCAGAAAACTGTTTTGAGCCAGTTGGAAAAGGTGGGTGGCCACCATTATCCACCTGGATCAATCCTCCCTCCTTAGAAAGAAATGGTCTCCATTGTGTTGAGTTCCTGGGGGAGAGGGTAAATCATTTTTTGAATCTTCATCTTGATGAGTTGCTTGCCTTGTTGGAGAAGTTGCATTGCTTATCTTGTTGAAGGTTGTCACAAACTTGTGGTTGGAAAGGTTGGAAATTTTTAAATATTTTGGATACATGATATTCTTGTGTGCAGAAGGAATATTTACACTTCGATGTAAACTTTTAAACTTCCTTCTGTTGGATAGAAGGTGCTTGGATTGAGGCTGCAGTTGTGTTCTTTTGTTCACGCTTTGAACAGACTATGAAGAAGATGAATTTTGTAGCATGAGATACTACCTTGCGACACTGTTTAGGTGGGACAATAGTTGGAGTTACCTCTGGTATTCTGTAGATATGATCCCCCAAAGTAACAATGACACTACACGGTCAAAACTCGTAAATAGTGATGCAGACCCCCGAACCCTCAGGCTGAAGTCTCCTCAGGATCATTCTAAATCTCCCTCTTGAGTCTGATTGAATCTTCGGTTCCTCCACAGGGAATCCCACACACACTCGACAGTGTATCCACAAGTCCTTTTGAGTAATCCCTGCATGATCAACCACAAAGCACCACTCAAGTCTCCCGATATCAGTAAGATCACACCCTTCGCCGAACCGGGACTTCGGGTTTCACGATTCCGTGATCCCTGTTGTCGAGATTTCTTGTCTCTACAACCTTCGAAACCCGAAATGCCAAATTCCGATGTGTTCAGTAAAGGTTGGTTTCCAAATGGGTTTTTCACTTCATTGGGGTTTCAGACTTCATGGCTTCATGAATCCAAATGCAAGGCTCCCAGTCCTTCGACCTCGAAAACCCTGAAATGGTCAACAAGGTTTGACTCTGGCTATTTGATGAAGACATGCCACCTGTCCACTCAAATACCTTCTATCTCTGATGTGGACTCCCACCACCTGTCCCTCTTCCCAGCTTTCAGGACTTGAACAAGCCTTCAACTACCGTTGCCCTACCACTTCGAAATCCCGAATTTTGAAATCCTTCACTTAATAGTTATTTTCGTGATTCAGAGGTTAGAGTGACCACGTATTTTGGCTTACACTTTGAACTTACGAACTTTGAATCCCCAAAATGATCCAACGACTCACAACAGATCACGATCAATAGTCCACATCGATTCCTGATACCAAAGTGATGGGTTCGTCCTCCCCTATCCACCTTGCAACTTCTTTGGATCCTACGGTCCTCGCGACTTCATGATCTCTCCACAAGGAATTTCAACCATTCATTCCCTCCTTGAAAACGTATGTGAAATGAACCAGTGTTCCCCCACTGGGACTTAACTTCTGCGAGATGTTTTCAATCTCTTTCTCCCTTTGAGTACTTTCAAAGGTGTTGACCCTCCTGATCTTTCGTTTGCAACTCAAGCCTCGAAAGGACTCCTGTGCACAGTCCTTGCGACAAATCTTCAAATACTTCCAAGTATTTGATTCTTCGACTCTATGCACCCCCTGCGACATCAGTCCTTGAATCTTTAACCTTAGTTGATAAGTCCTTAGACTTCCAACAGCCTGTGCACTCCTTGCACGACTTTTGTGATCCACTTGCACTTCTGCTGGAATGAGAACAACGATATCCCTCCTGAGCTTTCTGAGATAAAACTCAGACCTTCATCGACGCACACCTTGCGGACGTTTCACTGCACTCCTTGCAGGAACTTCTCTTACTCAGCAAGAGAAACAATTGAAACTCATTCTCTCTCTCTCTTAGACTTCAAACATTCATCATGAAATCATACATTCAACGCAGCATTGAAAAAAAATGCATAACAGAGAGAATAAAACAACTGTAAGCATACCATTCACCATGTATAAACATAAAACATCATAACACCATGAAATCTGACTCAAAGCTTCATATATTAATTCAAAGCTCCTGTACATGGGTTCTTCTTTTCATCTCTCTACTACATATCTCTCCTTCTATCCTGTGCTAATGTGTTAATGATACAATGATACAAGAGTGAGGGTGTCTATATTCATTTTCCCTCTTGCTCTCTAAACTATCTAATCTATAATTTAAATCTACCTACTTTCATTAACTGGGCTTAAATGCCTTTTACATTAACAGATGAGAGAAAATCGATCCAGATCTATTTACAACCTCCAAGATATATATGCAAAGTATGCCATCTTCCTAACTATTACATTAATTCCTTTTAAGTTCAAAATTCAAAATGGTTCTTATGAAAACATGTTCTTTTTCATTCTCCGCACGTCCAGCTATTTCTTTGGCTTAGTCGCGTGCTTTGGGCTTTGCACGATGCTCCTGCATCATACTCCCTTCATTGAAAATTTTCATGAGCTCTTGCACGGTCTATCCATGCTTATGAATTTCTACTTCATCCTCCCAACTGGCATCTTCAACTAGATGTCCCTTCCACTTGACCAAGTATTCAAAATACTCTTTTCTCCTGGTCTTCCTGTTGACTCTCTTGTCAATTATACTTTCTATCTGTGGATTTCAGCTACAGTCATTTGTTTTGTCCATTGAACTTCTTTATGTTCTTCCTCTGCTCCTGCTTATCCATCTCTATAAGGGTACAAATCCACAACATTGAATATCGGTGAAATTCTGATCCCATTGGGTAATTCAATCTCATATGCGTTTGCCCCAAATTTCTTCATGACCTTTTTCATCATTAGTTTGTTATATGTTCCCCTTGGGAACCTTTCCTTCCTCAGATGTGCAAGAATCAGATCACCAACTTCAAATTGAAGTTCTCACCTATGTTTATCTTCTCTGTGCTTGTATTATTGGCTTGAACTCTGCAATCGCTCTTTGACTCCACTGTGAAGCTACTTCATTGCTTATGCAAAATTCTCTGCACTAGCACTTCTGAATTTATTTTGTTCTGAATCTTTCAATTCATAAACTCCCCTTGGCTACATTCCATATACAATCTAGAATGCACTCTGCCCTGTGCTTCTGTTGAGTGAGTCATTGTAAGAAAATTCTGCCTGTGGTAGAATGTGATCCCATTGACTGTGGTGTTCAGTCACTAGGATCCTTAGCAAATATCCTAAGCTCATGTTCACAACTTCTATCTGCCCATCTATCTGAGGATGATACACTGAGCTAAATGAAAAACTTGTCCCCATCTTCTTCCATAAATTCCTCCAGAAATGTCCAACGAACTTGGTATCTCGATAAAAAACAATACTCCTTGGCAAGCCGTGAAGTCTGACGACTTCCTTGAAAAACAGGTTCACAATATGAGTTGTGTCACTGGTTTTATGGAATGGTATGAAATGTACCATCTTGGAAAATCTGTTGACTACCACAAAGATTGAGTCATATCCTCTTTGTGTTCTTGGCAGTGCCAATATGAAATCCATGCTCACTGCATCCCATGGCCTTACAGGTATGGGTAATGGCTAGTATAACCATGTGTTCTGCCTTTTCCCTTTTGTGTGCTGACAAATCCTGCATCTATCCACAAATTTCTTAACATATTTCCTAGTCCCTAGCCAAAAATATGAGCCATTCAACTTTGAGAACGTCTTATCATGACCAAAGTGTCCGACCAATCCTCCACTATGTTTTTCCTTCAGAAAATTCTCCCTCATGGAGCATTTTGGAATACATAGCTGATTTCCCCTGAACAATAATCCATCCTGGATCATGTATTCAATCCATTGGGTTCTGTCCCTGAGAACTGGATTCTCAGATGCCTCATATGCTTCCTTAAAATCTGGGTCATCCCTATAAATTTCTTTGAGGTTATCAAAACCCAAAGTCTTGACTCTGAATTCCTACATAAGCAAACATTTCCTGTTCAAAGCATCAACAACTTTGTTAGTAATTCCAAAAATATGCTTAATCACAAAAGTAAAATTCTGCATGAATTCAACCCATTTAGCATGTTTTTGGTTCAACTTCCCTTGTTGAGTCATGAATTGCAAAGTGTGATTATCGTTGTACAAAACAAACTCTTTAGGAACCAAATAATGCCTCCATTTCTTCAGTGCTTGTATGACCGCATAGAATTCCTTGTCATATGTGGAGTACTTAACCTTCGCTTCATTCATTTTTTCACTGAAGTATGCAATCGGTCTGTCATCTTGGTTCAAGACCGCTCCTATTGAAAATCCACTCGTGTCACACTTGACTCGGAATGTCTTGCTGAAATATGGAAAAACCAAAATTAGCTGCTCAGTGATCTTCCTCTTCAGCAGATTGAAACTCTTCTCTGCTTCCTCTGTTCAGTGAAAAGATTTATGTCTTTTCTTCACCGTATCCATCATTGGTGTGATAATTCCACTGAAATTCTAGATGAATTTCCTATAGAAACTAGCTAAACCATGGAAGCTTCGAACTTCAAGCACACTTTTCGATGATGGCCAATTATTAATTGCATTTACCTTTTCGGGATCCATCTTCAACTCATTTGCAGAGATAACAAAACCCAAATAAATGAGTTTTTTCCTCATAAATGATGATTTCTTCATATTAATCAGAAATTTATCATGCTGTAATCTCTTCATCACTGCGGCTAAATGCTTTAAGTGTTCTGCTTCTATCTTGCTGAAAATTAATATAGCATCAATATATACAATGACAGATTTCCCAATAAAATCCTTCAGGACTTCGTTCATCAATCTCATGAAAGTACTAGGTGTATTTTTTAAACCAAATGGCATGAAAATGCATTCATACAGCCCCTCATTCGTCTTGAATGTTGTCTTCCATTCATCACCTTCTCTCATTCGAATTTGATGATATCCGCTTTTCAAATCAATCTTTGAAAAAAATCTTGCTCCACTCAAGCAATCCATCAAATCATCCATCCTTGGCAATGGAAATCTATATCTGATGGTAATCTTATTGATCACTCTTGAGTCTATACACATTCTCCAGCCTTCGTATTTCTTTGGGCTGAGCATTATTGGAACAGCACATGGAATCAAGCTCTCTCGAATCAATCCTTTGTCCATTAAATCATGGACTTGTCTCTTAACTTCTTCATTCTCCTGTGGCGTCAACCTGTACACTGCTTTGTTTGGTAAACTGGCTCCAGGTATAAGATCAATGTGATGGCTTATACTCCTGATCGGTGGTAATGAACAAGGTAGTTCGTCCACTAATATATCAGTGAACTCTTCCAGCAACTCCTAGATTTCTTCTGGTAAATCATCCACTCTTGTACTGGTCAAAACAATTCTAGTCTTCCTGACCACAACAAATTGTGTGTATTCCTTCTTCTTAACCTCATTAAGAAGTTCCTTCCCACTCATGATAAGTACAGTGTTACTCACCTTTGGTTTCACTTATTTGTCCTTGATCGACAACAACTTGTGCGTTCTCCCATTTTTCTCCAGGGTGTACGTGTTCTTTCTCCCATCATGAATCACATTCCTATCATATTGCCACAATCTACCCAACAATAGATGACAAACATACATGGGAATGCCATCAAATAATATTTCATCCTTATATCCTCCTATTTTAAATTCAACTAAACATTGTTTAGTGACATTTACCTGATGTCCTTTTTGTAGCCACGAAACTTTGTATGGGATTGGATGTATTATAGTCTCCAGCTCTAACTTTTCTACCATCTCTGTAGAAATGAGATTTTTAGTGCTACCGCTGTCCACTATGCCCTTACATACCCTGTCTTTGGTTTTGCAAGCAGTCTGAAACAAACTGTTTCTTTGGGCTGGGTTCTTAGCCTCCTTTTCTGGTGTTAAGAGAACTTTCCTCATCATTAAGGATCTTCTGCCCTCAACATATTCTGCCTCAACATTCCATACTTGAGCTTCGATAATGTGAGTCTCACCACCTTCTTTATTCTTGTCTGGGCACTCATAAGATTTATGTATGTTTTTCCCATAGACAAAACATTTCACTTCACCTCCTCGGCCTCTTCCTCTTCCTCTAGCTCAAGGAAAAGTATTTCTGTCAACATACTACCCTCTCTGTGAGCTTCCTCCTCTCTCAGTTTGAGTTTGAGGTTTCTTCCCTTCTTCTTTAGGTCTCTGAGTTTTGTCTTGGGCAGTTCTTTTGCCTCTAGTTTGACTTCTACCTTGGCCTCTTTGACCTTGCTTTCGTCTCATCTTCTCTTCAGCTTTCAGAGCCATCTGATAAGCATCTTCTACAGTTCGAATGATCATCATGTTCATCTCATATTGGATTTCATATCTCAAATCATTCATGTACTTGGCAACCTTTTGATCATCGCTTTCCCAATGACCTTCTCTGATGTTGATCTTGTAGAAATCTTTAGTGTATTCTTTCACTGACATTAGCTTCTGTCTCAAATTCTGCATCCTCCGAAACAAAGTAATTTGATAGTCCTTGGGTATGAATTTGGCTTTCATCTTCACAACCATTCTATCCCAGCTCTTGATTTTTTTCTTTCCTTTGCAGCGTCTGTTAGCCTGTAGTTCATCCCACCATAGTGATGCATGCCCTTTAATTCTAGTAATGGCATGTTTGACATTCTTGTCTTCCTTGACATCCTCATAGTTGAAGTATTTATCCAGAGCTCTAATCCAGTCTAGAAGCTATTCAACATCCAAGTTTCCCTCATACACTGGAATGTCCATTTTTTCTCTAGCACCTATCCTTGCAATAGCCCTGAATAGGCATTCATCTGCAGCATCTTCGACTACAACTTCTTCTTTGTGTCTAGCTTCATTTTCACTCTCAACCTCACTGATATCCCTAGCGTCGACTGTGTGCCTCTGTGCTGTCTCCATGGCATCAAGCCTGGAACGTAGTTCACGCATTTCCCTCTCCACTACTGGATCAGGCATTGGTCTGTCTCTCCTTCTTGGTAGCATGGCTGAAAATGGTTCTCTTTTCTCTACTACAGAAAGAAAAGAACTTTTCTTATGATCCGATACCAAAATGATGCGTATCAGAGCACTCTTCTTCCTCCTGCTTCCTTCGTCTGCAATATAAAAACATAGTCAAGCTCTGATACCAAAAATGACGTAGACCCTCGAACCATCAGGCCGAAGTCCGCTCAGGATCATTCTAAATCTTCCTCTTGAGTGTGATTGACTCTTCGTTTCCTCCACAGGGAATCCCACACAAACTTGGCAGTGTATCCACAGGTCCTTTTGAGTATGCCCTGCGTGATCAACCACAAAGCACCACTCAAGCCTCCCTATCTCAATAAGATCGCGCCCTTTGTCGAACCAGGACTTCGGGTTTCATGATTCCATGATCTCTATTGTCGAGATTTCTTGTCTCTACAACCTCCGAAACCCAAAATGATGAATTCCGATGTGTTCAACAAACGTTGGTTTTCACTTCATCAGGGTTTTGGACTTCGTGGCTTTGCGAATCCGGATGCAAGGCTCCCAGTCCTTCGACCTCCAAAACCCCAAAACGGTCAAGAAGGTTTGACTCCACCTATTTGACGAAGACACACCACCTGTCCACTCAAATACCTTCTATATCTAACGTGGACTCCCGCCACCTATCCCTCTTCCCAACTTTCGGGACTTGAACAAGCCTTCAACTGTCATTCCCCTACCACCTCGAAATCCTGAATTCCGAAATCCTTCAGTTAACAATTCTTTTCGCGATTCGGAATTTAGAGTGACCATGGATTTTGGCTTACACTCTGAACTTATGAACTCTGAATCCCTGAAATGATCCGATGACTCACAATAGATCATGGTCAACGGTCCACATTGATTCCTGATACTAAAGTGATGGGTTTGTCCTCCCCTATCCATGTTACAGCTTCTTTGGATCCTACGGTCCTCGCAACTTCATGAGCTCTCCACAGAGAATTTCAACTGCTCGTTCCCTCCTTGACAGCTTCTATGAAATGAACCATTGTTCCCCCACGAGGACTTAACTTCTACGAGATGTTTTCAATCTCAGTCTCCCTTTGAGTACTTTCAAAGGTGCTAACGCTTCTAAGATTTTGTTTGCAACTCGAGTCTCGAAAGGACTCCTACACGCACTCCTTGTGGAAAATCTTCAAATACTTCCAAGTATTTGATTCTTTGACTCTGTGAACCCCCTACGACATCAGTCTTTGAATCTTTAACCTTAGTTGATAAGTCCTTAGACTTCCAACAGCCTGCGCACTCCTTGCACGTCTTTTGTGCTCCACTTGCACTTCTGCTGGAATGAGAACAACGATATACCTCCTGAGCTTTCTGAGATAAAACGCAGACCTTCATCGACGCACACCTTGCGGACGTTTCATTGCACTCCTTGCAAGAACTTCTCTTACTCAGCAAGAGAAACAATTGAAACTCATTCTCTCTCTCTCTCAGACTTCAAACATTCATCATGAAATCATACATTCAACGCAGCATTGAAACAAAATGCATAACAGAGAGAATAAAACAACTGTAAGCATACCATTCACCATGTATAAACATAAAACATCATAACACCATGAAATCTGACTCAAAGCTTCATATATTAATTCAAAGCTCCTGTACATGGGTTCTTCTTTTCATCTCTCTGCTACATCTCTCTCCTTCTATCCTGTGCTAATGTGTTAATGATACAATGATACAAGAGTGAGGGTGTCTATATTCATTTCCCCTCCTACTCTCTAAACTGTCTAATCTATAATGTAAATCTACCTACTTTCATTAACTGGGCTTAAATGCCTTTTACATTGACAGATGAGAGAAAATCGCTCAAGATCTGTTTACAACCTCCAAGATATAAATGCAAAGTACACCATCTTCCTAACTATTACATTAATGCCTTTTAATTTCAAAATTCAAAACGGTTTTTATGAAAACGTGTTCTTTTTCTTTCTCTACGCGTCCAGCTATTTCTTTGGCTTAGTCGCGTGCTTTGGGCTTTGCACAATGCTCCTGCATCAAATAGAATGGCACTTCCACATATATGGCGGGCCCAAGAGAACATCACATACATCCAGTGGGGAAACATCACATAATACCTCATCCTTGAAGGGATGGATGTCGTATGACAATCAACACTTCTGGCTGAAACGAATATCTTGTCCCTGGTGAAGCCACCCGATGTTGTATGGTTATGGGTGTGGTGTTGTCGACAATCCCAATTGTTTGACGACCTTTGATGAGATGAGGTTCTTCTGGCTTCCTCTATCAACAATAAAATGCAGTGGGGTTCCTTTCAACCACATTTGTGAATGAAAAAGGTGCTCCCCCTCTTCAGGATCTATTGGTTCTTCTGGTTGATTTGTTATGGTTGCAACAATAGCAATGGGGTCTACGTCGATGATCTGTATTTTACCAATATTTTCAGAATCAGATTCTAAATTAGGGTTTGACTCCTTGTCTTTTATCTCGGCCACCAATGAATTTTTTGAGAGACATTCATCGGTGTTGTGCCAAGGGATTTTGTGGAAATTGCACCATTTTCTTGTGTCCTTCTTCATCTTCCCATGACCCTTGTTTTCCTGTGGCTTAGAATGTTTTTTCAGGAATTTTTTTATTAGGGCCATCTTTTTCATACTTTGGTTGTTTTGGATTTTCACATCCGAACTCCCATTTTTTTTGGTGCCTAAATTTATCCTCAATTTTAATAGCATATCGAAACGCAACACTGAGTGATGAGATATCTAGAAAATCCATTTCAGTTTGGATGTATCTGTGTAGAGCCCCGCAGTATTTCTGAACCAAATGTCGCTTAAAGTCTTTGATACCCATCTTGGTGCATAAGATATGGAAGGTATTGGTGAAATTTGTCACTTCTTGGCCCCTCTCTTGCATCAATGTGGTCCATCTCATGTATTGGTCCTCATAGTTTCCAACAGGGTAATATTGTTCCTTTACAACATCCAAAAAAAAAATCCCAAGTGGGCTCGACCCCATATATTCCAGACTCTTCTGTAGAACTTTTCTCCGAATAATTTTCCCACCAATTTTTGACATGGGGGAGATCCTTAAGGAGTGCGAAGGTGATATTTTCCCTATAAGATAAATTATGAACAGAGAAATAACCTTCTAGCAGATTTAACCATTTTTCTAGGGCATCTGCATCTATTTGTCCTTCAAATATCAGAATATCAAAATTAAATTGTACCTTGAAAGGTGAGGTACCTACAAAGTGGTCGCTTGATGAATATTCTCCTGTTGTTATCGGTAGGTGTTGAATTATGTGGGAAAAATTCTCCATCATTTCGTCCCTTTGTCGCATGAGGGCTTGCTCAAGCAACATATTAATAGAATTGTATGCTCTGTCGTTTTTATTTTCTTCCACCATGGAGGGTTTATTGGGCATGAGAGAGTGATTGTCCTCAAGAGAGACAATCTAGAGACCCAAATTGCTATACTCGGACCTCATCGGGGACATGCAATGAAATACGATCAAGATAAGCCTGCTCTGATACCACTAATCTGGATTATTTTCGGCATGAAATGAGAGAAGATATATAATAAAGAAATGTACAAAGATATGTCAGATATCCAATAATATAACAAAAATGTATAAGAGATGCAAACATAAACACATAGATACAATAATACACAATTTTCTATTAATGAGCAAAAATGTACAAAGACTGTAAAAATACAGAGTGAAAGACTCGCTAGAATGGTGGCAGCTTATCTCTGAGAAGAGATGTGTCCACTACTCACATTCACGAGAAGATGATTTTACAATGAGGCTCCAAATGCCTTTTTATCATAAATAAAATCCAAAACTCTAACGCCGGAATATGAAAAGCCAATAGTTTTGTGGACCCTGTTTTGGGTAGTTTGGTGTATGAACTTCCCAGGGGCGTAACTTTGGCATACAAGCTCTATTTGGGGAACACGATATCTCGTTGGAAAGGTATCATCGAGGATATTCATTTTTGGGACTCAATCAGATACTTCAATTATCATTGAGAATATTGATCCGGAAAAACCTTCATTTGGGCCCTCAAAATGGCCCCGGATATTAAAAACTGCTAAAAATAGTAAATTACCAAAATTGCCAGAAAACTATTTTGAGCTAGTTGGAAAAGGTGGGTGGCCATTGATATCCACCTAGATCGGTTTCGAGCTTGGGAGACATAATTTACAAAAATTCATCCATGGATTCGCCTTTAATTTATTTTAAGACTCTCTAAACATGAAAAACTATCGAGTTTTCCTTCTCTGGACTTGCTAAACTACACATTGAAGGACCCATATGGGAACAAACCCTTACTTCTTCTAGTTATTTAAATAAAGGAAGAGGAACTTACCGAAGTTGATTTATATCGAGCATGTGTTATCCTCCTCAAGCTCACTAAATGAAAAATAGGTACTCATCTATCTGGGTGGGGGAAAAATTGAAGGAAGTGGGTCAATTTTTTGGGAATCCTTTATGGAAGTTATTGTCTTCCTTGAACATGGAACTTGTTTGTGTCTCGTATTACAGTTGGGTAATCCACTTTTCTTTGAGCCATACCAATTCTGTTTGTTGACATATGTTTTCATCCAGTCAAAGAGTGCTCTTATTGTTGTCACATTACATTCTTGGTACTCATCGAGTCAATGCTGCCAAGTCAGTTTTCGTGCCTCATCATGTTCAAAGTAAGTTTCACTTCAAACCATCCATATGTAGTATTTCCAATTTCTATTTCCTGTGTCATTCCATACTCATTCGATTCACCATCTTACATCACTTTCCTATGTCAGTTTCGTGTCGATGATGTGGGATACACCAAGGCCCTCCTTCGATGAGTCTTTTCCTGTCGACTTCAACACATCATCCAAGAAATAGAATTATAAACAAGTTAGTACCTTGGGACCTGCATGCCTCAATCATAGGTCTCCTCGCTTCCCAAAATAGGTTTACATCATTGATATTTGATTAGATGATTCCATGAATGTTTGACTTCAGCTCATTTATTCACATTCGCTGGAATGTACTAGGTTACCTTGGGATTCATTGACATCATTGGTGATTTCCCTCACACATGTTAACGATTTACCTCAATGATCGATAATCAAGTGGTTTGTATCATTTTCAACATCAAATCATTTATTCACATGGATAGATTCGTACCACATCAGGATTGGGACGAACACCCTGGGTTGAGCGTTCACTTT
>SNQJ01S0037512.1:6264-19990 GCA_010110895.2 Picea sitchensis | reverse complement strand
GTGGGTTATGCTATTTCGTTTTTATGCCGTGGGAGGTTTTTTTTTCTTTTTCTTTTCTTTCAGTGGGTTTCCTTGCTTTACCTGGGTGTTTTTACATACACGGTGGTGGCTCCTTTCGATGGGTTTTCTTCTTTTTATCTGGTCGTTTTTGTATATACCTTGGCGTGCGTTTTTCTGTGGGTTCTCCTTTTCATTGGGCATATTCACCTGTACAGTGGGCGTTTATTGATGGGTTGGGCGTCCTCCATTCGCGACCTGTGTATTATTTTATGGCTGGGCGTCTGCCTTGTGACCTGGGTGCTTCTGGATAGGGGTACTTCTTTATTCACCAGCCAGAAGGGATAGACTTCCTATCGTTTCCGTCTTGTAGTGTGCAATAGCCGTCCGGGTACCCCGCATTTAGGTCCTTAGGTTTCTCAAGATTGCCAAGGATTCATTTCGGATGGTTATAGGCGTTTTACTATGTATTCAATCGACCAACTAATTCCGCCTTTGCCTTAGATTCAATGCTTCCACATTTAAGAGCGTGAAGATTTTAAATTATACCGTATTCATTCTATTTCTGCGCCTGGACGTGTTATCGCACGGAGCGCCTATTTTAACCTAACATTGCACTCATAATTTATATTTACTTATATTTAAGAGCCTTAGATCTCAGAATGTAGTCTAGACTTTTTAATTCGACGCATTCACATTAAGAGCATTAAGATTTTAATTTATGCCTGTTTTGGCGCCTGGACGTGTACGGAGATGAATATTTCTGTAATGTGTTCATGGGAAACGACATCTCCACTGTTTAATTGTTCAATTTCTATTGGCTTGTCATCAACTCAAGTACTATCAGTGTAAATGCTTTTTCTTTTTCACATGCTCCAGTGTGCATAGGATACCTAAATTCTTTTGCATTTTCGATTCCTTTAAAAAATAGTTTAATTATCCTGAGTAGAATGTTTTTATCATTTAAAAAAAAGGGGTTTTTCAAATTCCAATCTCGTCACTAATATTTACATAAACACGGACACGCTCTCTCTATAAATCTACACTTCTTCAGCATGAATTCTCGCCATTGAAGCAACATGAGTTAAGCTTTAATTTGCTGGCAATATCATCCCTCTGTATTAGCCTTGGGTAGTGCATTATATCATATCGTGTTTGGTATGGAGAATACCAATGCTGGTTATGCAATTGTAACCTAACATCGCACTTGGAATTTATACTTACTTATATTTAAGAGAGGTACACTCAGAATTTATATTTACTTATATTTAAGAGCTGTAGATCTTAGAATATAGTCTATACTTTTAATTCAATGCATACCGAATTATAATAAGCGTATCACCAGTGTGGGGGAGGGAAGGAGATTATAATACGGTTGTGCTTTTTAATAACTGTTTATTCATTTTTATGATTGTTTATAATACTGGGAGGAGGCATTCCATTTTAACTGTTGCGGTCGACCATAATTTCTTGGCAGTACCTTTGTGGTGGTAAGTGTGCACACCTGTATAAGGCCGCGCTGTCACATTATGAGATATAATCGACTGTCTATTCCTTTTTTTTTCATCCAAACCTCTCCCCTCGAAACTATGGGCATTGTCACGATGTACCTTCCAGCTTGATGCAACACCGGATTTGCAATAATCTATTGTCGTAACCAGCACGGTACACGAAGCCTTGATGCCGCACCAAATTGTATCAGACTGGTTTATTGACGAGCACTGTTCCCAACTATCAACAACAGATTACCCTCATTGTAAAAGAATTTTTACGTTATATAAATTGAGTAAATTTTTCGTCTTGGAAAAAGGGAGCGTGCACACCTGCCCACGCGTTTTGGGGTAGCTGGCAGGGCGGGGTGGTTGTAATGGTCTGCGCCAGATCGTTGCCAGAGTAAGTCTAAAATCCTTCGCCCTTCCCGAAACCTTAACTGCCCCATCCTTCTAATCGCCACTCTTTTATATGTTGTCTCAATTATTAGGGTAATTATTGCTGGGAACACATGTTCCATCCTTGTTTAAATTCTTACTTTTTATATGCCGTATTAAATTACTAGGGTTTAATATTGCTGTGAATACACGTTCTATTCTCGTTCACATTCTTAGTTTAATATGTGGATTTAATAATTAGGGTTTTTTATGGTGGTGAAAAATTATGGTTAATATGATGGGTTAGTAGTATGTGGTTAATATTTGGTTAAATATGGTGGTTGAATATTAGGGTTAATATGATGGGTCAATAATATGTGGATAATATTTGGTTTATATGGTGGTTAAAGTTTATGGTTTATATGGTTGTTTAACATCGTGGTGAATATTATAGTTTTAATATATTTGTCCAATTTTATCAATTATTATTAAGGCTTTAAGGTTACGGTGTTAATATTGGTGTTAATCCTGTAAGTTTTATATTATGGTTCAATTGTAATTGTCGAGTTACAGTAACGATCTTAGGATTTCATTGTTGATGGTGACAATTTAAGTGAAGGTTATTATCATTTATTTGCAATGTTATGGTAGTCTAGAGGTCAAGGATGATGGTTGATTCGCAATATTAATTTTTGTTTATTTGCCTTGGTATTACTTGTTTAATTTGCAATAATAAGGTTGGTTTTAAATTGCCAGGGCAATGATGATGGTTGAATTGAATGCTAGGCAATTGTTTAATTGCAATATTAATATTATTTAATGGAAATGTTAATACTAGTTGAATTGCAATGTTAAGTAATTGTTTAATTGTGATGTTCATATATTTTATGGAAATGTTAATGCTGGTTGAATTGCAATGATTGAGTAATTGTTTAATTGCAATGTTAACGAGGATGCTTAAGTTGCGATGTTAATATTTGTTAAATGAATGTTCGTGATGATGTTTAGATCGCAATGATATTATTGGCTAAATTTGAAATGGAATGATGATGTTGGATTGCAATGTTAGTATTGTTTAATTGGAAATGCTAATGACGAGGTTTAAATTGCAATGCTATTATTTTGTAAGGTTATTACAATTATGGTATTAATTGGCAGGAAAGGCAAGATAATATGGAGATTTTAAATGTTCGAGGGTTTACCATTATGGTATGATATCATTGCGCAATTATGGCAATTAACAGAAAAATGCATTGCGCTTGTGCTTCTTGCTTGTCCCTGAACTAGTGCCTACTGACCTTATAACAAAATAATGGGGGTTGAGATTATAGGCTTTTACCTTATGATAAGTCTTCGTCGGTTAATGATAATTAATGGAGCAATTGATCTTGATTGATGTCTTCGGGTCCCAATAGTGGTTGGTTGAGTTGAGTCCTCCTGAATTGCATCTCTCGTAGAGGTCATGATTGTCCCTGATTTTGTAGTACTTGGTGGTATTGTAATGCGTAGTCTGTTCGTGTCGGGCGGGATCTAGACACCTCTTGTAGCTTAATATTTATGTCTGTGTGTAAATCCGGTGGAAGGAATCCAGTGCCGTATCAAGAGTCCCGGGCTATTTAAAGGCACAGTTCCACTCTTACGACACACTCTGAGCCGTATCAGTAGTCTCGGGCTATTTAAAGGCACAGTTTTCACTACTGCGACTCTACTGTTGGATTCTTTCATTCTGTGACAGTACTGTACCTAACCCCTGGTGTATTTTTCTGCTTACAGCTGCTAGTTGCACGCCTTATGTCCAGGGACGTTTATTTCTTGTTTTCACTATGATATGTTGGGTTGTCTTGAATGTGTTCGTCTTACTTGCGTCTTGTTGGTTCGAGTGGTGACATAGAGTCAAGGGGGTTGTTTCTTCTACATGCACGCATACACTTTAAACAAAAAAAAATAAAATTGCAACTGTTTTCGGAGTTGTTGTCGTAACCAGGAGGGGTGTTACAGTGTTTCGGGTAAAAGAATCATAAATTATTCCTAGAGTATCCAAATTGTGTGAGACTATTTGCATTGTATAGTGGATAGTCTCTATTATTTCTGGTACAATGTTCAAAATTTTATATCAATTATTTTGTGTGGGGCACTCTATACAAGTGAGATCTCCAGGAAAGGCCAAAAATCAGCAAGTTGTAGGAAAGTTACCATAAATTCCACTTGGCACATCCAATTTTGATCAGACCTGTGGCATTTCAGATAAGAAATATCATATAACGACAAAAAATAAATTTTCATACCTAGAAGGGCCAAAATGTTTGAGATACAACAGAACAAGATCGTCTAGAAAAACCATGTCAAAATCAAGGTTTAAAAGTGATACTTGGCCAACATGCCACCAAAAAAGGGAACTTCTACACCAAATAAGCTTCCAGACAGTCCTACTTTGACTATTAATGAAAGTGAATAAATGCATAGGGACATAAATGATTTACAAAAGAAGACAATAACAAAAGATGAACTACAAAGGATGTTGGATGGTTTAAAAAGGGGGATCATGGAATGATTGAAAAATTACCTAATAGAGAGGACACCTGAAAGTGAAAATGTATCCCATGAAATTCATGATGAGGACACAAGGAAGATGAATAAAGAATGGAGAAACTCTAGCTTTGGGTTGAAGACCAACCACTTTCCTAAGATCAATATGAGGAAGTTTGATGGCAAGGACCCAATCGCATGGATACTTCAGATGGAGCAATTCTTTGATCTACATTATGTGCCACATACACAAAAGGTACGAATTGCTTCTTTATATTTAGAACCCAATCAATTTGTGTGGTATCGATGGATTTGTTCTCGCAAATCACTCATCACTTGGACAATTTTCACAGAAGAAATGATAGCACACTATGAGGATACAAAGAACAATACCTTTTTTAGCCAATTGATAAATATCAAGCAAAAGGGTTCACTTATAGAGAACATTGAGAACTTCCAAAGATTGAATATAAAGGTAACATATATTCCATATGAGCACTTGATTGATTTATTCATAGGAACTTTAAGGGATAACATTCAACATGAGGTTCGCCTTTGGGAACCCAAATCATTGGAGAATGCATTTAGAGTGGCAAGAAATGTTGAAAGTAAAAATATGGATATGGCTACTGGAAGTACCACTCCTAACATCTATCGAGAGAATAATGTTCCTTCTTCTAAAACACCTCAACCTACAAGGTTGACACCTCAACAATTGGAGGAAATAAAAGTAAAAGGTTTATGATTTAATTGTGACAACAAGTATAGTAAGGGGCATAAGTGTGGTGAGAAGAAATTATTCTACATAGATTGTGAAGAGGAAGAAGAACAAGAATAAGAACCATCTCAAAATTAAAATGTAGAAGCAATTTCTTCTGAAGAGTAGAATCCCACGATATCGTGTAATGTATTGGCTCAAATTAGCACTCCTCAAATCCTCAAGATCGAAGGATATATCAAAAATAAAAGGGTAATATTCCTAATTGATTTTTGTAGTACTCATAATTTCATTCACTATAAATTAGCCAAATCTCTCAATTTTTTCGTATATCCAGCGCCAGAGTTTCAAGTAATGATTACAGATGGAGGACCTATCAATTTCTCAGGAAAATGCAATAAGATCAATATTACTATGGGGGATTATGTAATGAATGGTCCAATTATTTATATACCCATGGGTGGTGCTAATGTCGTACTAGGAATCCAATGGTTACAATCATTAGGAACAATGGATTTTAATTTTCAAGAACTTTTCATGAATTGTTCATTGGAAGGAAAAAAAATTAAGTTAAGAGGTATCACAGGGAAACCTAGTAAGGTGATAATCTATAATGGCATGAGAAAAATATTGAAAAAGGGGCATCAAGGTGTAATTGCACAACTATTCTCACTAGATGTTCAAACATCTAAGCCATCTATTCCCCTATATCTCCAAGGAATCATTGATAAGCATTCCAAAGTATTTGAATATATTCCCAAAGGTCTTCCACCCACTCGAAATCATGATCATGCTATTCACCTAATTCCTGGGAGTGTTCCTCCTAACATCAGACCTTATAGATACCCTTATGCCTAGAATACTAAAATTGAGCGTATGGTTGAAGAAATGTTATAGGATGGTATTATTAGACCTAGCCAAAGTTCTTACTCTGCACCGATGGTAATGATACTCTAAAAAGATGGTTCATGGCATATGTGTCCAGATTATAGAGAGCTCAACGAGATCATTATTAAAGATAAGTTTCTCATTCCCATCATTGATGAATTGTTAGATGAAATACATGGAGCAATCTATTTCACAAATTTGGATCTTTGTTCAGGGTATTATCAGATTAGAATGAAGGAAACAAATATCCCAAAAACAACATTTTGAACTCATGAAGACCTTTATGAATTTTTGGTCATGCATTTTGGCCTTACAAATGCACCTTCCACATTACAAGGGTTGATGAATTCCATTTTCAAGCCCTTCCTTCAAAAATTTGTGTTAGTATTTTTTGATGATATACTAATCTATAGANTTCCAAGGGTTGATGAATTACATTTTCAAGCCCTTCCTTCAAAAATTTGTGTTAGTATTTTTTGATGATATACTAATCTATAGAAATTCTTGGGAGGATCATGTGCGACATGTTGACAAGGTGCTACAACTACTAAAGGAGCACCAACTATATGCCAAACCATCCAAATGTATATTTGGGGTGAAGGAGGTATAATATTTGGGTCATATTGTATCTCATGAAGGTCTCAAGGTAGACCCTAACAATATTAAGGCCATGATGGATTGGCTGATTCCCAAAACATTGAAGAATATTAGAGGATTTTTTGGTATGGTAGGTTACTACCACAAGTTTGTTTAGAACTATGGAAAAATAACAACACCTTTAATGAAATTAACTAAGAAGGATGCATTTTCATGGACTCCAATGGAAAATCAAGATTTTGAACAACTTAAAGAGATGATGTGCAAATCTATTTTCTTTTTCACACCAGTCTTCACAAAAACCTTTATTAGAAATGGCATTGGTGTTGTTCTAATGCAAGAAGGAAGGCCCCTTGCTTTTGAAAGTCATACACTCAAGGGAAAGGACTTACACAAACCCATTTATGAGAAGGAAATGATGAAAATACTACATGCATTGAAGAAATGGTTCCCTTGCCTAATAGGTAGGCACGTCAAGGTCAAAACAGATCATGATAGTCTTAAATACTTCTTGGAACAAAGACTATCTTCATAAGAAAAACAAAAATGGGTGACCGAGATATTGGGTTATGATTTTGAAATCATCTATAAAAAAGGGAAGGAAAATGTTGTGGCAGATGCACTCTCAAGAAAGGATGAAGATATTGAGGCCTTTCTCTATGCTGTCTCGATCATCCAACCCAATTGGATAATAGAAGCGAGGGATGAATGGAAGAATGATGAAAATGTGTGGACTCTCATTCAAAGGTTGCAGCAAGATTCTAGTGCATCGGATACATTTACATGGAAAAATGATTCACTATGGTACAAATATCAATTATATTTATGTAAGAACTCCCAACTCAAACAAAAGGTACTATTGGAATTGCACACCTCTCTGGTAGGAGGGCACTCGGTATTTTTGAAAACCTACCATAGGGTCAAGAAGGAATTTTGTTGGGATGGCCTTAAAACTGATTTTCAAAGGTTTGTGGCAGAATGATTGGTTTTCCAACATAATAAGGTGGAAACTATTGATTAATTGGGTTGGTTTTCATTCATGTCAACCCTTGAAGAAAGTCTGGTAGCGAATTCTAGTATCACAATGGTTTGGGTAGTGGACCCAAGTTTGTTTGATGGATAATGGTATGAGTTTTGATATATTTGCAGGTAAGAATATTATATATGGATAGTACATGTCATTCCATTTTCGTTGGTATGTGGAATGTCACATAACTCCTCATGGTTATAGAGTTATGGCCATGTGAAGTTGGAGAACCCTCATGAGTCATATAGAAGCCCCAAAAGGTCAAAGTAGTCAAAGTGGTTGCAAAGAAGAAATTATTTAAATAATAAAGTGAAGTTATGAGTTTACTATAATTCAAAGTGGATACAAAAGAAATTATTTAAATAATAAATTTAATGGAGAAATTACTAAGTGGACAAGTGGTTAGAAGTGGGTTAGCCCTAAAATAAGAAAAGTGCTTTAAGAGATTTTAGAAGGTAAATAATAAAGTGAAGTGATGAGTGTACTATAAGTCAAAGTGGATAAAAAAGAAATTATTTAAATAATAAAGTTAATGGAGAAATTACTAAGTGGACAAGTGGTTAGAAGTGGGTTAACCCTAAAATAAGGAAAGTGGGTTAAGACGGTTAAACGGTAACCCCTTGAGGAAGCTACATGAAAGTATAAATAAGAGTCGAGACTCTCTAATTTTAATCACACTTGAGCATATTTAATATATACAAGTGTCTGAGGTAACCAAAGGATATCTAAGACAAATTTTAGAGGGAAGGTGAAGTAAATAAGGCCAGAATTCAAGGGAGGATAAATTCTTTTGATGATGCTTTATAAGGTATGTTATTTACAGGTCATCTCACCATTTTCGCAAAAAAAATAATTCTAGAATGATTCAGACCATGAAATTGGGAGGAAGTTGAGGAAACATATCCAAGTATATGTGATAAATATTTCAACTTGTGGTTTATTGTATTTTTGGAGTTACACTCTGTGGAAAATAGGGTTTGTGGCTAGTCTTGAAACTAGTCTAAAACAAGTGTTTCTGGTAAAAACATCATAACTTATTCATAACAGATACAAATTTAGTTAGACCAAATGTATTGGTTAGAGTACATTCTGTATTATTTTGTGTACCATTTTTATATCCATACACCAAATATTCTGTGCAGGTCACGTTCTACAAGTTCGCTCTCTAGAATAAGCCAGAATTCAACAAGGTATGCAATTTTTGCTATAACTCCTTTTTTGAGAGGTTCCAGGTAGTTAAACCTAGAGGAATTGCATAAAATACATGGAACAACATTGTGTACTATTTTCAGATCTTTATTCATTATAGGTACATAGTTATTATTATTTCAAGTTAGCGTTGTTGACTAATCCAAAATTAGTCATGTGAGACTAAAGTAAAGTTTGATGAAAATTCTAGTCTCTTTTTGTTAAAGTTGAGGAAGGTTTGTAGGTATGAGATCATATACATGAGGTCTATTACAAAGTTACAAATCATATTTGGATGATGAAATTGATGAGGGATTTTGGTTGAGGTACATGTTGGGTACATGGTTGAGACAAGTAGTTGACAAGTTGGCACATACATGAGGTGTATAGTTGATGATGTTGGTACATATTGATGAGTCATATTTTATGTGTATTTGATGCATGATTGGTACATATTGGTGCATGGTTGATGCACTCATTGATGGTAGAGGTTGGTGCATGGTTGATGCACTTGTTTATGGTACAGGTTGATTACAGGTTGTTTGGACAGGTTATTTCTACAGGTTTGGTGCATGGTTGATGCATTTTCTTATGTTACAGGTTGAGGTACATGTTGGCACATGTTATTGGTACATATTGTTACAGGTTGATTATGGGTTGATTGGTATAGGTTTACAAAAGTATATCTCACAGTGATAATGTGATAGTGGTTCCATCATTATACTTCTACTTCAGGGCGGTTGGATAGGGCAAGCACATGTGGTTGTACCCACCTTCTAGTTGTAGCTGGAGAACATAGGCGGTTGTAGCCTCCTTCTGGTTGTATCTAGAGAATTGGGGAGTTGGAGATTCCCTCAGGTTATATCCTGAGAAACTAGGGGGTTGGAGCCTCCTTCCAGTTGCAGCTGGAAAACAAAGGAAGTTGGTGCTTCCAATGAATGTAATTCTTAAGGGAATATAAGAAAAAACATTTCATGGTTTTCTCCCACTTTGGGTTTCCATGTAAAAACATTGGTGTATTGTGTATGTGTATGATTTCTCATTTGTTCATTGTTTATTTACTCTACAATTATTGGATGATAATGCTACATTGATATAACACTTGCATTTTATGGTTAAAAATTATTATATTTCTCTATTACTGATTCACCCCTCCCCCTCTCATTAATCCAACAATTGGTATCAGAGCAGGTTCCTTCAGAAATCAGTTTAACCACTGAAAGGTAGATCACGGAGAGAAACAACATGTATAAAAGTGGAATACCACAGTTTGATGGACATAAGTATGCATTTTGGAGAAGGATGAAATCATATATACAAGAACATGGATTTGAAATTTGGCAATTAGTTGTAGATGGATACAAATAACCAACAGTTCCACCGAAAAATGAAAGAGAAAAAAAAATCGGGCAAAATAATTCCAAAGCCACAAATGCACTTCTGAATGGTCTTTGTGAATCAATATACACCAAAGTTATACATTATAAATATGCTAAAGACATTTGGGACAAGCTTCAAAATATTTATGAAGGAGATTCAAAAGTCAAAGCAACAAAGCTTCAAACTTACTGAGGTCAGTTCTAACAACTAAAGATGAAGGCATATGAGAATATTGCAGCTTACTTCTTACAAGTCGATGAAACAGTAAATGCAATCATAGGATTGGGAGAAGAAATTAAAAAATCTGTAATTGTTCAAAAGGTACTAAGATCTCTTATTATGATATTTGATCCTAAGATATCAACACTAGAAGAAAGAGAAGATCTAGACTCAATAAGCATGGATGCACTACATGGAATCTTCACAGCATATGAAATGAGAACTGAACAGGAAAATCCAGATATAAAAGAAGCATCTTTCAAAGCATCCAAAAGCTCGAAGAAAAAGGGAAAGAAAAAGGAAAAAGAACATAGCAGCAGCAGTGACATCTCGGAATATGATGAAGAAATGGCCAAATTTGTCAAAAGATTGAACAAGGGAACCAACAAAAGATATAAAGATAAGTTTCCATTGATTTGTTTTAATTGTGATGGAATTGGTCATTTTCCTAAAAAAATGTCCTCATAAGAAAAATAAGAGGAATGATGAAGATTACTCAAATAACAAACAAACATATAAATGCAAAAGAACCACAAAGAAAGCTTTCAAGAAAATCTTATGCACCAAAGAAGACATCTCCTATTCAGATGAAGATGAAGTCAATGATAGTGAGACAAAAAGAGTTCTATTCATGGAAATAGAAGACTCTGATAAAGAGGACTCCAAAAAAAAATATGAAGAGGTGTAATTTGACTACCGAAAATAATTGTTGTGTGCCATAGAAGTTATAATAAGAGAAAAGAAGAGAAACAAGAAGCTACAAGAAAAATTAGACAGGAATGAATACACTCGGGAACTAGAACAAATGATAAAAAATTTGAAGGTTCAAATAGAAGAAGATAAAAGAATTGAAGAAGCACTCAAAGAACAACTAGAAGAAAGAGACAGGATCATTGGGAATTTGGAAGTATAAATTGTCACATTAAGAAAGGATTTTCAAAAAAAATATATGCAAAACAACTCAACAGTTTTGGATGACATTATCAACAGTCAAAAGCCTCATCATTACAAGTCCAGACTTGGATACAATCAAAAAGAAAAGGGATGAAGCTCCAAAACAACATAACAAGAAACATATCTAAAAATCTATGTAGAAACAATCGAAGGGCATAGGAAGAATTACAAGGAAGATTACAGGGACACTCCTCCACCGAGAAGATTCAGATTTTAGAATCAACGATCGACAGAAACAAATAGGCGTCAAAAAGAAGAAGGATTCATAAGAGTAACTACTTTCAGAAGATATTCAACTCCCAGGTATCAAACTATATTTTTTGGTTTATGTTATGCATGCAATAATTTTGGACATAAATTTGTTAATTGCAGAGCTAATAGCAGGAACATAAACAACTTTGAAATTCATACACAAAAGGGTTATCCAAGACGGCCTAGTAAAACAAAGAGAAAAAGTTACAACAGGCTTGAAGCATTGAGCACTGAAGTGGAATGCTAAAAGTGTAACAACTTTGGACACATGGCCAAATATTGCAGAATGACAGTGCCTCCTATAGAACCACAATAAAAAAATAATAGTCACAGACAAGAACCTCAGAAGAGGACATGGATAAGAAAGAAGAATCTGTATAGCAATGGAGAATGCACACTCTCTCTACAAGCTAAGCAGAATAAACATGGTTGGTATGTTGAAAATGGTTGATCAAAACACATGACAAGTGATAAAGACATGTTTCTTACATTAAGAAAGGAAAGAGATGGATCAGTCTCCTTTGGAGATGTTGATTCAACTAAAATAATTGGAAAATGCATAACCAAAATTGGAAATAAGAATACCAAGGCAGAAAATGTTCTACTAGTAGAATATATGAAAGATAATCTTCTAAGTGTAATTCAAATGTGTGACCAAGGTCATAAAATTACTTTCGATTCACGGAAGTGTGAGATAAGAAAAGAATGTTCAGGAAAATTGATTGCAACAGTTGCAAGAACTTCAAGAAACATATATGTATTAAGTGAAATTGGAAATGAAAATTGTTGTATAGGAAAGGAACATGAACGCTGGCTATGGCACTAACGAATGGGTCACATACACTTTGACAACCTTATCAAAGTCAATAGAAAGGAAGTCGTTATAGAAATTCCCCAAATCATGAAACCAACCAACACTTTATGCAAGCATTGTCAACAAGGAAAGAAAACAAAGACCAGGTTCAAATCAAAGGAATACTCAACAACAATACCACTAAAAATTGTGCATATTGATCTAGTTGGACCAACTAAAACAAAGGGTTTAAAAGGTGAGAAATAATTTATATTATTAGTTGATTATTATACAAGAATGACTACAATTTTCTTTCTCAGGAATAAGTCAGAAGCTTTTGAAAACTTCAAGGTCTACAAGGAAATGGTTGAAAATGAAATGGATTCAAAAATAAAATGTTTGAGATATGATAATGGAGGAGAGTTTACTTCAAATGAATTTATGGACTACTGCAGTAGACATGGAATAAAAAAGAAATTCTTCGTTGCTAGGACACTTCAACATAATGTAGTTGTTGAAATAAAGAACATGATAGTACAAGAAATGGCTTGAACAATGCTAATGGATTCCAAATTGAAAGATATGTTTTGGACACATGCAATGCATACAAAATTTCACATTCAAAACAAAGTAATTCTCAGAAACAACATGGACAAAACTCCCTACGAGCTATGGAAAGGAAGACCAACAAATGTGAAACACTTCAGAGTATTTGGAAGAAAATGCTACATCAAAAGAGAAGATGGCAGAATGGGAAAGTTTGACTCTCATGTGGACAAAGGAGTACTTGTTGGTTACTTAAGTACAAGAAAATCATAGAAGTGTTACAATATGAGATTGAACAAAGTTGTGGAAAGTATCAATGTAACAATTGATGAAACAGGTGGATGAGAATTAAAGGAAGAAGAAAATGAATCAATGGAACAAATTTATGAAGAAGAATTAGAAGATGAAGAAGAAGTAGAAGGGGAAGATGAAGAGGATCAGATAGAAGTAGAAGATAAAGTTCAACAAGTGCCTCAAAATACTCATAGCAAACGAGAACAAAAGAATCATCCTTCAGATCAAATTATCGGAAACAAAGATGCAGGAGTTGAGACTAGAAGAAGAATTCGTTCACCAGAACAAATGCACCTAACACTCTCATATACGATTGAACCAAACAATTTTGAAGAGACCAACAAGGATGAATTCTGGAATAAGGCCATGGATGAAGAATTGGATCAAATAGAGAAGAATGACACTTGGGAATTGGTTCCAAGACCAAAGAATAAGAATGTGATTGGCACAAAGTGGGTATTCAGAAATAAATTGAATGA
>SNQJ01S0037511.1:21348-53926 GCA_010110895.2 Picea sitchensis | reverse complement strand
GTGACATGATCCAACAGTATTTACGACACCCTTATAACCAACTTGTGACCTTTGCGACAAGTTGTATAGAAGTTGCGACACTTGCGACAGGTGAGAGGTATGTGCGACACTTATCCAGTTGAGTGATTTGGATGTGTAACAATAGCAAGATGAAAAGAAAAGGAAGCATAAGACAAACTAGATGGCCAATAAAGATTTGGCAATGTTTATTCAAGAAGGAACATACCTCATACTAAAAATACAGAAAATGACAAATATATACGACCAAACCTACGAGATGATAAAAGAAGAAGTTTAGATTCCCAAAGAATAAAAGAAGGAAAATGTAAACGTTGCAGAGAGAAATGGGACCCAAGACACATGTGTCGTATAGAAGATAACTGATGCAGGAGCATGAGATCAAAGAAAAAAATCATCATTGGATATGAATTCAAAGTCAATTTTATTAAAGAGTGTTAGTTCTCTTAATTTTTTTTTCTGTTTTAATTAAATCAAAACGAATAATACAACAAGGATTTCAAATCCTTCTTTGTAACAAAGATATAAGTTGTTTTGATTTTTAGGCTATATTGTAGGATCTAGGGTTGAATAAGGTGCTCGATCCAATTTTAGTGGATCTGAGGAACCAAATTTGTTTTTATTTAAGCCCATCAAAGCTATTGCATTCAAGGGGATCAGTTGGGATTGGAATAAGGATGAAATTGGTAAATTTTTTATTGTCAAATAAAGGGATTAAAAGGTTAGACTTAAATTCTTCATCCCCAAAATTCATTGTGTGTATATGATCTATTGATCGCTTTGTGAATCATATATAACTCTGTAAAATTTCCATCAAATTCGTCGAGAACAAGACTGTAAGTGTGTTATGAGATTTCAGTCTGAAATATAATCTCTGTTTCAATTAGAATTTCTCTATTTAATACAGTAAAACTAGGTGTAATTATATGTTTGAAATCGTGTGGTTTAAGAATCAATATAGGGCTAAGATAGATGATCATAATCCATTTCAGAGAAGGTATATGCACACGGGTTAACGTCGGGACCTGTACCCGTAATTCAAATCCAATACAATTTTGTTTTAAGTTTGAAATCTTATCTAGAATCAGACGGCTTGTATTCATTGCGGAGGTTATAAAGCATGGTGGTGGACCCTACCTTTGGCGGACGTGCAATCTTATGAAACACATTCGTCATTTTCTCAAAATTCGATTGGATTAAAAAAATTAATATTACGTGGGAATATTAAAACCAATATCCATCGTAGATCTGTAGAACTAACCGCTACTGTAGGTCTATGGGTTTATTTTATAAGTTTTATTGACATTCTCTGCATTAAGTGGTATCAGAGTAGGAAATTTTGATTCCTGTAAGTGTATGAAAGGGATAATTTATTTCTCGCCTCTTCCATTGATAGAAGTAGGATAAATTCATAATAGGGGAGCATTTAAAGGAGCATAGTTCTTGACAAATCTTTTATAGTACCCTGCCAATCCTAAAAATCGTCTTAGCTTAGATATTCTTTTTGGCTTAGGCCATTTTGTGATTTATTTGATTTTGTTTGGGTCTACCTTGACCCCATCTTTGGACATGATGTGACCAATATACTCTACTTCCTCCTTACCAAATGTACACTTTGAAAATTTTACATAGAATTTATTTTCTTCCAGGAGAGATAATACTTGTCCCAAATTATTCAGATGTTCCTTCCATGTTTTTTTGTATACAAGGATGTCATCAAAAAGACTAACACATATTTTATCATGTGTGGATGAAATAATTCATTCATAACATATTGGAAGGTAGCAGGGGAATTTGTTAGACCAAAAGGAATTACCCTGAATTCATAGTGTCCTTCATGTGTCTGGAACACGGTCTTGGGCACATCTTCTAATCAAACTCTAATCTGATAATACCCAGATCTCAAATCAAGTTTTGAAAAATATCTGGCTCCATGGATTTCATCCAACATTTCATCGATGAATGGGATGGGGAATTGTTTCTTGATTGTTATCTTGTTTAACCCTTGGTAATATATTCATAACTTAAAATAACCATCCTTCTTTCGTACTAACACCACGGGAGCTGCATATGGGCTTCTTCTTTTTGTCATAATGCCACATTTAAACATCTCTTCGATTAACATTTATATTTATGTTTTATGATGATGGGGGTATGTGTATGGTATAACCTTGATTGGACTTGATCCTGGATTAACTTCAATTACTTGTTCAATTCTTCCTTCTGGTGGTAACTCCATGGGGAGGTCTTGAAATACCTTCTTGTTGGACAGTTGATTTGGACAGTTGGTTGTCATTGATGTCAACCCTTGGAGAGTGATCTTGGAGATTGATGTAAACCCTTAGAGATTGATGTCAACCCTTGGATATTTCCAGTGATGTGGAAGAGATCATTGGATAGTTGATTATTAATTTTATGATCGATATTGATGGCTAGTTAGTTGATGAAGATTGATAGCACATTCAGGTAGCCCCGACGATGTGGTTTTGGTACATGAAGTTGATTAAGGAATATGGGTATGAAGGATAGTGAAATTGTAGGTAAGACTATCATAAATGGATAGTACACATCGTGTCATTTCCAGTGATATGTGGACTGCCACTTGGTTCCTCACAGTTAGGGAGATATGGGCTTGTAAAGTTGGAAGCCCTGAAGAATGGTCAAGAAGACCCTAGTTGGTTACAAGTCTTGGTCAAAGGGTAAAGTGGTTGTAACAAGAAACCCCTAAAATAAGGAAAGAGGTTGCCTAGCACAAGTATAAATACACCTCAATATTATCTCATTTGTACAAACACACTTACATTGAATATCTATCTTATGAGTGTTATGTTCTATATTTTGGTAAATCTATTAGTGAATCTGAGGTTGAAGTGACGACATTTTTTCTGAGGCAGCCAAGGTATGAAGGGTTGAAAGTTTCAGAGTTGCAAAAAAATGGAAACCCTAGTTTTTTGAGGTTGTACATAGGCTGCAAGAGGACATTTCACGTACATATGCAGGATACAAGAGGTAAATTTGCATACATATGCAGGCTGCTAGAGGACAGGTCGCGTATCCGAGAAAAAGTTTGAAAAAAAAAGGTACGGTTGAGTTGTGGCAAGGTTTGATGGTACATAATAGTCTGAGATAGTATGCTTCAGGTCTTCATGAGTAAAGGTATGTCTTTTATGTATTTGTTTGAGTCTTGTATCTTGGATGGTATGGCACATGCTTAAGGCATGTCTTGGAGGCCCTTGATGGTACATGATTGCATATGGTTGAGGTGATATTGTTACATGCTTGAGACATACTCTTGCTACTTGGTATATGGTTGTTATGGTTCATTGTTAGAGGCACGTATTTGTGATATTGGCATATACATGAGGCTTATTTTATGTTACATGGAATGATTGAGAGGGATATGGTATATGGTTGAGTGACATTTCATGGTAAATAGCTTATGGTGCATGGTTAGTACAGGGTATGGTACATGATCAGTATATGGTATGGTTTTGATGTACATGGTTGATATACATGGTTGATGTATATCATTGATATACATGGTTGATATGCATGGTTGGAACATGGTGTGATACATGTTATGGTATATGGTTGAGGTGTGTGGTTGATGCATGGTTTGGTACAGGTGTTGGTTCATGGTTGATGCACTTGTTGTAGTACAGGTTGTGATACATGGTTCATGCTTGGTATTGTACAAGTTGATGGTTTGGTACAAGATTTGGTACATGCTTGAGACACATACTTTGTGATGGTATGTTGGTGATGTTGGTACATGCTTGGTAGAGGCATGTGTTGGTGATGTTGAACATATGGTTTGAGATATGTTCTTGGTGATCTTGGCATGATTTTGTTGATACTGAGAGGGGGGTGAATCAGTATCAAGTACAATTTAAAACCTTTTTCAACTTATACTTAAACCATTCAATTATATCCAATGAGAAATGAACAATAGTATAAGAGTTACACCAATACACCACAATGATACGCATGCACAATATATGAGAAGTAATCAATAGTTTTGTTCAAGGGAAGTAATGACTTCCAAAGGTATCTGACTTCAAATGTAAAGGGAGGGATAAACCTCCAAAGAGGAAGATACAATCCCTCAATATCAAATGAGATCTGAACTCTCTATCCCTTCCTTCCCCTTCCACCCAGAATATATGAGAGATAATGAAAACTTTATTCAATTGTAGAGGGAGGGATAAACCTCAAAGGAAGGGAAGATACGATCCTCCAATATAAAGAGAGAGATATGAACTCTCTATCCCTTGCCCCTTCCTTCCACCCCAAAGAATATGAGAGATAATAAAACTTTATTGATTATTGTTGAGGAAGACCCGACTTGTACCAGCATTACTTAGCTCAATATTTAACATCTGATCCTGAAACCATACACAAAAACTAAGTCCGTAATCTTTCCAATGGAAGTGGTCCCTTCATTTGGAGTCTGTATGAAAAATTTATGACTGTTTTACCGGAACACATTTTTATGACTAGCTTCATGGCCGGTCCTAAACCCTATATTCCAATTATATCTCCATAATTATAGCAGATCAAAGAGATGAAATTTTTACCAGAGGTACCTTGATATGTCTTATCACTACCATAGCTATTTCACCATCTGAATCGTTCTAGAAAATTTATGGAAAAAATGGGTAAGATGACCTGAAAATAGCATACCTTAGAACACATCACCAAAAGACTTCATCCTCCTTGAAATCCATTATTCTTTTTACTTCTTCTTCTCTCTGAAATTCGACTTGTATCAATTGGATGTATAATGATGTTTATTTATACAATTTATGTCACTTCCTTTTAACACATTAGAGTGGGCGACACATTTCTTATTTTGTGAATTAGTTTCTTTAATTGTGTGAGGCCTACATGCAATTCACTTTGTCATCTTCAAAATTCATTTCTCCTCAACCATGAGGGATCCATTGACGATACCACATACCACGAGGAAAGAGCATAGTAATACTATCAATCCATGGGTGTTGTATCTTAATTTTCGTTTCCTTCATGTCCAAATAACTTCATCAATCTTCTGGTCCAAAGACCATATTTAAGTTGACATCAATGACAACAGCCAATCTTCCAACAATCTCCCCTTTGTCATTGATGGAAACACTCATGCTCCCCTATCATCCTTGATCCCAATTTCTCTCCCCAACGTGACATCAATTGGAAAAGGGTATGGCTTCTCCAACTGAGTTTAATGGAAAAGTTAACCTTCTTCTTTGGGGCTGCTCCCCCTAAACGTAATAACTCAATAATACTTCCATCCTTATTTTTTGGTGTTGGGACATTTTCTTCCTTAGAATCGCATTGGCTTTCGTGCTTCTCTCTCTTCTTCATGTCTAGGATGTATATGTTGTTAGGTCTTCTTGTTGGAGTTACCATGTCTTCACTGAGTTTTTTCTCTTATTTTACATTTTCGGGGATCAAGCGTAAGAGTGTATCCTTGATCACACATTTTCTTGAGGAGATTATTAAGCTTCAGATCTTCAATAATGGGACTTTTCACAGCACACATTTCACTTCCAGCTTTACAATTCCTTTTCCAAAATTATTTTGGTAGATGATTCATCTCCAAATGCAACATTCCACCCTTTTTCTTCAAAGTGACAAATTTGCTTTGATCTTGGTCATATGAGATGAGCACCCAACATTAAATTAACCATTCATCTTCTTCTTTGCATTCTTTAGCAACTAATGCTATTGAAAATTTTCATTGTGGAATTTCTTTCCTTTTCCATGTTGGTTGGTGTATGCAAACATTTGTATAAGAGTTATCTTCCTTTAAATACTCTCGCAATCTAGTGCTTTGTGACCAAGATTATTGCACTTGTAACATACAATATTTTGATCCATTATTGGGTCAAATGGATTATAATTTATATTGAAAGGTCTACAAACATTTTCCTTATCTACTATTTTTCACCATTCATAGCAGCAGCTTGCGTAGTATTTCCTTTCATTGATTCTACAATTGATTGCCTTGTGTCCAAAATTTCCCACAAGTATAACAATGTCCAAGAAGAGAATTTACGATACACAGGTAAGTGATCTTCTTTGTGGTGTGGTCCATCGGGTTCAAAATCTATTCTTCTGTAGTTTCCTTCATAATGATTGCTTTCATAACTAATGGGAAGGATCTTCTTGATGTCTCATTTCCTTGAATTCTATTTTTTCTATCTTGTTGTTCAATTTGTTTTGGAGTGTTGGTTTCATCATTTCAACTTCCTTCTCTTGTTTTGTTGTCTTCAAAGCTGTCATTGTATCCTAGTCCTGTCTTGTCATTTGGAGATCTTTGGTACGCTAAGGATCTCATCTAATTTTTCGATTCTTTTTGAGGGAATTCTTCAACCTTTTTGTTGTTGTCAATGGTAGCTCCCCTTTTGTGTGATCAATTACGCTTTCAATTTCTCATAATCTTCTAATTGTTCCTTCAAACTATTAATGGTCTTTTTGAGTTTGTAATTCTCTTCTTCACAGCTACTCAATTCACCTTTAATTATTATGTTTGTGTTTCTAAGCTTGCTATTTTCGGTTCAACATGCTTCAACTTCAAGATTCTCATCTTCTTGTTCACTCCTCTGCATTGTCTTTTGTATCCCCAAAGGAATCAAGGTTGATTTTTCTTCATCTGAATCTTCTTACAAATGATTTCTTCTTGTTTAGAGGTGCTATGATCATCATCCTGGTTTTCTTAGGTTATGAAGAGGGACTTCTCCTCCATTATCTTCTTCATCACTCTCATCACGAGGAGATGTCACATCATCCTTAGATTAGAAGTTCTTTTTGTGTGAGACTTCTCTTTTATAGTAGCAGGTTTTCAACAATATGTCCTATTCTACCACAATTAAAGCATTTGAGGGAGACTTACCTTTGTATCTTCCACTTCCTTTGGAACCTTCTTACAAAATTTGCTATTTCTTCGTAGGGTCATTATCCTTGTCTTTTGTCTTCTTTATGGCTTTAAAGTACTTCATTGTTTGTCACAGTCACTTTTTAACTATTCTCATTTCATATACCATAAGAATCCCATGTAATTCATCCATTGTCATTTTGGTCAAGTCCCTAGTTTCTTCAATGGGCGGAGACCTTAGCATCATACTTCAAGAGAGTGATCTCAACACTTTTTGTACAACCAGCGATTCATCGAGATCTTCACCTAATCCTCGGTAAGCATTAACAACTTCATCAACTCTAAAGAGATAGGTTGCAATATCTTCTTTTTCATTCATGTTCAAATTTTCCAAGAATTACGCTCTATGTCTTTGAAGCTTGACACCTTAACTTTTGGATCACCTTCATAGTATTCTTGAGTTTGTCCCCATACCTCTTTAGCAGTGATACATCCCATCCCACTTTACTTACTTTAGCAATGGTTGGTGTCAATGCTCCTATAATAACATGTGTGGCTTTTGAATTACAGCTCACTTAAGCTTCTTCTCATTTTGGATCGGTTGGAGCATTATTTGGGATTACATAGCCATTCCTGGCTGGTACCAAATGTCTACTCCCAAAGATGTTAGGGTGAGTCTTCACTCTATCACTCCGATTGCATAATTTCTTCCATCAAATTTTTGAATCCCATTTGAAATGTGCTCATGGTCATCCATTTACGCTTTCGAGTTTTCCTTCAGTGGATTTAAACTATTATAGAGGCAACCTGCTCACATTCCGATTATTGATCTTGAGGGGGTGAATCGATTATCAAGTACAATTTCCATTTTCAACTTATGCACTTAAACCATTCAATTGCCCATATCCAATGAAATGAACAATGGTATAAAGATATACGCAATACACCACAATACACCATTACTGTATATGAAATAATCAATAGTTTTGTTCAAAGTAATGAATTCAAAGGTAGCTACATCTTGCTAAATGTAAAGGGAGGGATAAACCTCAAGAGGAAGATACAATCCTCCAATATAAATAGAGATCCGAGACTCTCTATCCTTGCCCCTTCCTTCCACCAAGGAATAGATGAGAGATAATAAAACTTTTATTCAATTACGGAAGGGAGAGATAAACTATCAAGAGGAAGATACAATCCTCAATATAAAGAGATATCTGAACTCTCTATCCTTTCCTTCCATTCCACCCAAGAGTATATGAGATAATAAAACTTTATTCAATTTTGGTGCGATTGAGACCCGACTTGTACATAATGTCCCGTGCTCAATATTTAAAATATGATTATAAAACTGCTTTACTGAGAAACTTCTGATTAGTAGTATTTCCAATGGAAGTGGTCCCACTACATTTAGATTATGTATGAAAAAGTTATGAATTTTTACCGGGAACCTGTTTTGACTAGTTTCATGGTAGGTCACAAACCCTATATTCTCTGAGTATATCTCATAATTATAAGCCGAATCAGGCTGAAGAATTTTTACCAGGAGGGTACCTTGATATGTCTTCTCACTACCATATTGCGCTATTTCACCATCTGAATCGTT
Source organism: Picea sitchensis (assembly GCA_010110895.2). Taxonomy (NCBI): domain Eukaryota; kingdom Viridiplantae; phylum Streptophyta; class Pinopsida; order Pinales; family Pinaceae; genus Picea; species Picea sitchensis. The sequence goes on along the minus strand of SNQJ01S0037511.1, from coordinate 45,428 downwards.
CTATATAAAAGAAGTTATGGCAAAATGGTAAGATGGCACGAAAATAACATACCTTAGGAACCCACATCACCAAGACTTCATCCTCCCTTGAAATCCAGGCCTTCTTTTACTTCTTCTTCTCTACCAGAATTAGGCTTGTATCAATTGAATGTATAATGATGTTATTTATACCATTTATATGCTTCCTTTTAACATTAGGACGACGACCTTTTTATTTTGTAATTCTTTTCTTTAATTGTCTTGAGGGACCTACATGTACAATTCACTTTGTCATCTTCAAAATTCATTTCTCCTCAACCAGCAGGATCCATGTGATGCCACATACCATCGGAGAATGATGTATACTATCCATCCCATGGGTGTTGTATCTTCATTTTTCATTTTCCTTCATGTCAAATAACTTCATCAGTATTACGGTCCAAAACCCATGACTAGGGTTGACATCAATGACAACAATAATGAAATCTTCCATAGTTGCATCTTGGGATGAGAGTGGATCGGTTTGATTAGGGCGATTGATTGGTTGGACAGGTTTTTGTTGTAGATTTTAAACTTGAACAATATTTTCATTTTCCTTCATGTCCAAATAACTTCATCAATATTCTGGTCCAAAACCCATGACTAGGGTTGACATCAATGACAACAACCAATCTTCCAACAGATTTGCATGCGGATGAGAGTGGATCCAGTTTTGTTGATGAGACAGTGATTGGTTGGACAGGTTTTTGTTGTAGATTTTAAACTTGAACAATATTTTCTACAAACATATTGTCAGTAAAAGAACAGAAAAGATACAATGGAAAATACAAACATTACACAGATATTTTTCTCCTGGAAACCCAAACCGGGAAAACCAACATATTTTATATTCATTCATTGTGATACATTGTTTACAATACAATATACATATAGGAGCCAGTGGCATCCAAAAACCTAACCCAATGACCTGGATTAGTCAACAACCTTAATTCCTTAACCGAAAATAGAAAACCATCGACAAAGAAACCATGTGCTGAAAAACCACCTAAATATGTGACACTACTACTCGTGCAAACAATATAACACATACCCAACATTCTCCCACTTGTTGTTTTCTTTGCATACAGGGGGTTACAGGGTTACCTAGTCCATAATCCAGGGTAGCAATGCGCATGGATCCTCTACACCAAGTGAACTTCTCAGTGCTCACAGATTTTGTTAATAAATCTGCAACATTCTTCAAAGTGTCCACCTTCATCAGCAATACTTTCTTTTGTTCAACCATGTCTCTCACAAAGTGACATTGAATATCAGTATGCTTTTTCTTTGAATTATAAGTTGGGTTCTTTGCCAAAAAAATTGCACTATGACTGTCACAATCTATCCTTACATCTTGTTGTACCAACCCAATACCTGAACACAATCTTTGTAACCATATTTCTTCCTTACTTGCATGAGTGGTTGCCATGTATTCAACTTATGTAGTTGAAAGTGCCACTACAGCCTATCTTTTGCTCATCCAATTTATTGCTCCTCCAAATAAGTTAAACACATACCCACTTGTATGTGTTTTGGATAGAGTGGGACCAGTAACCTATCAGATAGCACTTCCTCCCATAGTGAAGGCACAAAATGTTTTCCATGTTTCTTTATTAAAGAAGTATGTGATTGATTCTAATCACATTATTGACAATTCTATGATTCAGGTGGAACCCAAGGGAGAATTATTTCTAGAACATCAATGCATAATAGACAGGAAGGAAACCCCACTCAGGAACAGAACCATTGCATAGGTCAAGGTGTAGTGGAAAAATTTTGTCCCAAATTAGGCTACATGGGAAATGGAGGATGCCATGAAACATGCATATCCATTTTTTTTACTTCTGTACATACAGAGCACATCGACAGATAGAACATCGAGGATGATGTTCCTTTAAGTGGGAGGGGATTGAAATACTTATGTTTCCCCTAGTTTGTAAATATAACTATGATTGGCCAAGATACTATGGTAGACTAAATATGTGTGAATGTTTGATTTGATGAACCTTTGTATGAAAGGGTCAATGTATGAATTTTCTGTTATTTAATAGAAATTGGATATGTGTTGCACAACTGCTGAACGGGGGGAGTTTGTAAAGATAGACCATGGATGCAATGAGAGAGATGGTGAGGGAAACCAAGAATGGTTGAGATGACCATCACCGGACCAGTACCTACTAGGTGTAATTTATCAACAGTCCTCTAACCCATAAATGAATTACCAGTCAAGATGGTAGTTGGAAGGCCATACTCAAGCGTTAATGAGGATATGGGCCAAGGTACCCATCTCTAATGCTTCTAGGCCTAAACACGAATTGGGATTCATACCCTCGAAACATTGTCGAGGAATGAAATAAAGGAGGTAATTCGAGGGAATAGAGACAGATCTGCAAGATAGCAGAGTAGAGAAAACAATCTCCAGAGAAGAGAAGTGAGCATGCTTCGACTCAAGAGTTGAGAGAAAATATGAGAAGAAAGCTTGTTTTGGTTGTAAGAATACTTTGGTAAGGTTTCACTACAAGTTTATAAAAGAGGCTGACGAGCATATGCGGAATTGCTCGTGCAGACCTCCTTTCTTGCAGTAGAGAAACTCGGTTTCCAAGATCCTGTGGGAGGAGGAGATTAATTGTTTGCACAGGGGCAGACCCAGGGTTCAACGCTTTGACAATGCACCAACAAAACCCTAACTACCAGCCCTTTCGGCAACACCTACGAAGCAGATGATGTCTCACCCGAGGCAAAGGTAGGGGGGGTTGCAGGACTCAGGTGTCTACAACCAAGCTGGGACATAAATCTATGATTATAATACTTAAAAGAACACTTAAACAACGATATGCAATACTTCATTAGTCTCCTTCACATCACATATTAAACCCCTATTATAGATCAATGAAATAACCATAAGGATCAAGTACTTAGCACATAGCATTAGCTCAGACCTAGAATTCAATTATATTTATCACTAAGCAACAACATCAGATGCATTCCACATATATTATAAAAACAACACTAAGAAGATAAACAACATAAATCACATCGCACAAAGCACATCAGGACACAGGATATATGTGGTTCACCCCAGTGTGGGGCTACGTCCACCAACTTATTCTTCTTCTTTATTAGTCTTCAATATTCTTACATTCATCTGCTCATGTGCACAAATCCACAGAGCCAAGCTTCACACTGGATAGGTGATCTACGCAGAGTGCACCAGATCCACCTTCCCCAAAACCAGGTCAAGGCACAGAGCCAACTCCTTAATAGCACAAATCCTTACTTTACACAACCAGATTGCATAAAGAAACTTAAAATCTCTTGCACTAAGCCAATTACAAGTTGTCATTATTACATCGCTTAGATACTTATTTATACATTTACAAAGAGGCCTAAACATGGGTAAAGCCATGGGTTGACATCCCATACCTGTTACATAAACCCTAATAACCCTTGTTGGGTCCACAAACCAGCAAAACAAGTGAGATCACACAATCTCATCTCCGCCTGGGTGCTCCATCTTCGACCATCCTATTGAAGTCCCAAAAGTGGTCAAACATGACTAATGTTTCCTCACAACTTGGTCGAGGGACAACGGCCCCCCAACACTCACCTATGACTCGTCGCGAGTCACTCAGATCTGGACAATGCTACTTCAAAGGCCTTGAGCTTAGCTCGAGCTGCCTCGACTTGTTGCTTCACCAGAGCTTCCTGCTCGATGAACTCTTGAACCACTTTTTTCTGTGACAGGCCCTTCCAGGTATTGTTCCACTATCGCAACAACTTGGTCTAGATGTGAGCCTTAGCCTTCAATTTCTTGAAAAATCATGCAGGCTTTGTCCTACACCGACTGTAGTCTCTGTGTAACTTCCATGACTCTACTTTGGATGGAAGTAACCTATTGTTGGACTGCGCGTTGCTTCTGTGATCGCTTCATTTTCTCAACTGGAGTAAGCAGCTTCATATGTGCTTGAACTGTTAGTGTTTGCTGCTTCGCTTGTTGTAGTTGTGTTTCCAGTGTCCTCAGCTCCAGATCTTATGCAAGGTGCTCATAGGTCTGTGCACTTTGGTCACTCAGTTGATTACACTCTGAGGCGAGTGCCCTGATTCTTTCTCCTGCACTCTTGGAAATTTCATCTCTCTAATCGTGCACTTCTTGCGGAGTGCTCGACACTACTTGGATCTCTAGCTCCATTACTCTTGCTTGAAGCTATTGAATGGCCTCAGTGAGCTTCCCTACTTGTATCTCGTCTGACTCATATTCCTCTTGTGCCAAGCCCAACACAGAGGAAAGTGCTTTAGTCACTGCCTCTTTGACCACAGTCTTCTCTGCGAGCTGCTGGTCTTTTTCTTTCTGCATCTTCACATTGTCCTCCTAGTACATCACCTGAATTTCATCTTTCTCCTTATGCGCAGCTTGAAATTTCTCTGAGACCTCCTCCTTTTCTTGCTTCAAGGCTTCTGTAGCCTTTTTCTTTTCCTTTTGGGCTCACTGAAGTCGAGCCTCTGTTGCATCTGGTAGCCTTCGTAATTGGGCGGGCTCATCCCCCAATTCTGCAATCTTGGATGATGGAGGCATAGTAGGTACTGCACAGCTCAAATGGATGGATTTATGTATCTCTTTTAGCTCTTTATAGATTCTTTCATACATAGTCTCCTGCTTGGCTCCATGTCTCTACAAGATATCCTCTGAAGCGTCCTCTATGGCTGTGATGATGAGATCGATATTGTCCAATGTGAGCACATTCTTCGACTAAGGTTTATTGGTGTGGGTCTTCTTTCTTGTTGAGGGTTTCTGCAGAGAAACTTTCCTCTTCTTTGATGTTTCGGCCTCAGTAAGGGGATCCTTTGGTGGTTTAACTTTTCCTTTGCCTTGCTCTTTTCATTCTCACCCTCCTTATTCTTGGTTCACTTTGTCTCCTCCTCCTCCTTCGAGTGATTCAGACTTACTTTTCTTTGAGGCGTTGTCCTCCTCATCAGTTTCTATGTTTTACACTTCTTCCTTTTTCTTCTTTTTCTTTGTGCTAGTCTGTCCATCATGCTCAACCCGAGTGACCAAGGGACTTCCGATGATGTCAGGGTCAAAAAGTTCTGCATGTTCCACCGGTGCAAGGAACTCTGTTGGCCATTCTTTGGTTATTTCCTCCATATCTTCGTCGATCAGCTTATAATAGGACTGCAGCTCCTTCTTAATTTCATCCCTGCATCTAGTGATGTAGATAAAGTGTTGATCTACGTGGAACTTTGCTAGCGGTTTGTACTAGTGCAGTGTGTTGGGTGTCATTCATGGAAATTCCTCAATAGTCTGCTTCAGCTGCTGGTAGTAGGCATGGAAGACAACATTCAACTACCACCGCTTCGACATGTCATTTGTATACCACAAGTTGGTGAACCTTGTGACCAACGGTTTCGATGGCTCAACTTCTGGAAATTTCGCTCCTTTCGGCATCTTCCAAGCGACAAAGGTGATCAGTACCAGTAACCAACTAAAATGGAATTCATAGCCCTGATCCTGCACTTCGCAACATTCCTTCTCCAGCTCGTTGATGAGGTAACTCGTCCAGTTCATTTGCATTCCTTCTATCCACTTCCCTGCGAGGTCTACTGAAAATCTAGTGACATGTGTTGGACGGTTCTTTCTAACGATCTTGCCAGCTATAAGATGACAAGCTAGGTGCATTGCACCATCCTGGATGGAGGATACCTTGTAGCCTCTCTTTATATTTTCTACATCGCCATAATCCTCCTTTATGTGTTGTGTCAAGGAGCAATATGAAGTCTTCCCTGGGTAAAATTGGTGAGGGCCCGGTCCCTGCATGCTCAGTCCTGTGATTAGGTGGATCAGCATCATATCCATAGTGACGCACCTGTCAAGCCATAGATATCCTCCATGATAAAATGACAAGAGGATTTTAACGTAGGCGTTAACCTCCTGATTTCAGCCAAAGTGAGTGATCTTCATCACGTTCAGGATTGTTGCCTGCACGAGCTCCTTTATCCATGGATGGGAGACTATGTGAAAATTCTTCCCAGTTGTCTTCATCAGATACCTATGCGGTGCGAGCATCGCGTAGTTCTTTCAGTCTCTAAGGTTGAATTCATTATTCTTCAAAGTTGGGATGTGTCCTAACTAGGTTCCAACTATGCATATCCCCTTCGAGATGTACACAGTGATCAATGTATACTCAAATTCACATGGAATACTGTCACAGCTAACTGTACCAGCCAAAGGTGGTATGTAATCTGGCAAGATCGATGGGATCTGCTTCGCGTTAGCCAGATCATTGCAGTTCTTGCTTCGCTTCTCGGTAGTGATCCGACTAGAATGACGTGTAGTAGAAGGGGATTCTTGCAATCCTCCAGTCGATGATGCATGTATTCCTACATACATTACTTTCTCAACAATGAGCTCCTCTAGAATCTCCTCCACATACTTCTCTAACACGCTATCTGTGTCCTACATTCACACGCGTAATCAAATAAATTGGGTAGGAAAATAGACAAGTGAGGTAATCAAACAGATGGTGAGGTCTAGAAAGCACAGCACAATACAATGGATTCTTTTCTAGCTTGGATAATCACGGGTGGTGAAAATTGGTTCCAGCATAGCGTCCGATGGGTTAAATAAGCAAGTGTCGTAACAGATTCCTCCAACAGACAGGAATGCATCCATCAATGCGCATTTGTTCGTTATGGCATGGTCTCAACAGTCCAATGGCAGTATTTCCATCAATAACTGTGTTTCTAGCCATCCCGAAGCGTTATTCTAATGGTTGGGGTGCCTCCAATGGTCATGTAGCTTTGCCAAGGCGAAGTCCAATTCTGCGTGGCTCTGTTATTCCGACGAGGTTCAAGTTCTACAGATCTATCTCCTGCAAAGTCTTCTCTGGGATTTCCTGTAGTTTTTCTAACTTGGCTTTCTTCTTAATGAGATTCCCCTCCTTCTTTCCTATGACCTGAGTCTCTGGATTCCTCTTTTCATTGTTATTCTTATCTTTTCTTAGCATAGTGACTTTGCATTGCTGATGTTCTTTCAAAGGGTTCATAGATAATACCTCTTGTTGGTCCTTGACCAACTTTTGGGAATTTCTTGGTCATGTTGAGCTATTTTGGAAGTTCAATAACATGTTGAAGGAGAAGCACAAGATGAAGCAGAGATCACGGGATCTCAGCCCCCTTTTGTGTTTTTGGGAATATGTAACGGGAATGGGATGTCGGCCCAAGGGTTTACCTATGTTTAGGCCCATTTTGTATGTATAAATAGAAGGATAGGAAATGTAAGTTGGTAGTAGTTGAAGAGAATAGTGCATCTATGTGATGTGAATGCATGCTAAGTGAGAGTAGAGTCTGAAAGTGCTTTATGCATGACTGTAAGAGACTTGTAGAGCTAAGTGCAGGTCCTTGTAGTAGATTGTGGAGAGCTTAGTGTTGTAACACAAGGGAGAAGGATCTAGCGAGTTGCGCGGATCTTATGTCCTGTGTGGAGTAAGGGTTTTTGATGGCTGTGTGCTTGTAACCGATTGACTGAAGACAATAAAGAAGAAGAGTTGGTGGACATAGCCCCAGGGTGGGGGTGAACCACATAAACACATTGTTATGTACTTTTTTCTTTGTCTTGATGTGTTCACATGTTATATGCTAAGTGCTCTTATCTATTTAGATAGATATGCTTATGCTTAGTGCTAATGATAAGTAGAATGATAGATATGATATACAGGGATATGCTTCGTGCTTGATCTACCAGATCTAACCTACTTACTTATGATAAGGGCTTAAATACATTAGATCAGTGTTAATTTTGCAAAGTTCTATCTTATAAGCGAACTGGTTATTGACTGTATATTGAGGAACAAACGGTGCTAAGTGCTTTATTAAGTAGTGCAATCACGGATCTATGTCCTAGCTAAGGTTGTAGACACTTGATTCCTACAACCACCCCTACCTCTACTTCAGGTGAGACTTCATTTGCTTCATAGTTGTTGCCGAAAGGGTCGGTAGTTAGGGCTTTGTTGGTGCATTGTTGTAGCGTTGAACCCTGGGTCTTCCCCTGTGCCAACAAATGGTTTGGTTGCCGGTACCTGAAACTGTGATTGTTGGGAACTGAGAAAGAAGAAGTTATGTGCAAAGACTCATCCTGAAATTGTGAAAGCTCTGTGCGTAGATCTGTGCCCTAACGTGCAGTATTCTACTTGACTTATAAAGCTCTATGCTAAAGAAAGAAGGTCAGATCTAAACGAAAGAATCCCGATCTGAAGAAAAGAAATAATATCTAGAAGTTATGTGCTCTAAGAAATTTAAAAGTAAGAACGTATTATTAAAAGAGGTAAGATATGCAAGCTCTGTGCTCTGATAAAGGTAGGAATAGTTAAAAATTTTAGATCTGGAAGCTTTGTGCTCTGTAGAAGTAAGATAAGTAGAAATTTTTGTTTCTAGAGAATGGATCTAGGTATGATTGATAGGATCTGTCCTAGCCTGAAAAATAGGGAACTAATAGATGAAAGAAGGTTTGATATGAATAGATCTGATAATACTAGTGAAAGATATGTTATACCAATGCATAGAAAGAATATTTGGACTAACAAATGGATGCAGGATCCTAGAAAGAATTTATTGCAGGTTAGCTCCTATGATCCTAGTGCACAATACAGAGGAGGATGGGGATCATTTAAAAGAAAGAGAGGATTAACCCTCTGTTATAGTTACCGAAGACCGGTACATATTGCTAAGGAATGCCCTGGTGGAAGGCCTAGTTGTCTTTGTTGCAAATATCTAGACCATGAAGTGTTGAATTTCCCTAGAATGATTGCTAAGCTTGAAAGTATGAACATAAGACAAGAAAACCCTAAGATAGATCCATAAACTAAGGCTACAATAGAACCCCAGAAAGAATCAGAGAAAGTATTGTTGCAAATAAACGAAACCCTGAATGGTCACCGACATGTCAGGTTATCATAGATCTTTAAAGAAAAAGAATGCATTGAAGCAAGAATAGGGGACTTTGACATTGACTGTGTTCTATATGAGGAAACACAAGTGAATATCATGACAAAAAGAACTTGGGAAGCTATAGGAAGGCCTGTTATGATCCCTTCACTAGGAGGAATAGGGTTATTCAGAGGAAAACTAGTAAACCTGTGTGGGAGGATCGCTCAAATACCTATGAATGTCAATGGAACTTCGACGGAAGAAGATTTTGAGATTATTCAATTTATTGAGAACCGTGCCCCATTTACCATGTTAATAGGAAAACCTTGGATTGATAGAGACCAAGCCAAATGAAAAGAAGAAGAAGAATTTTTGGAACAGAAGAAGAAAGAGTTAAAAGTTTTCATGACCAGAAAGATCGCACAATTGATTGAAGAAAAGGGGAACAGATCGAATATGTTTAATGATAGTAACCAAGCTGTTGAAGTTAAGAGAACTCTAGAGAATCCATAGAATATTGAATTACCTATCCCCGACAAAGAAGAAGTCTTATCTAGGAACCCTAGGGAAGAATATCAACAGCGTGAAGTGACTAAGACCATAGAAGACAGGAATCAGAATGGAAAAAGAACTACCAAGCTGAAGCTCACTGGAAAAAAGGCTCGACAGTTAAGAAAGAAGAGGGCTAAGACTAAAAAGTTGCAGGAGGTTCTGCAGGATACCTCACAGAAAGAAAAATTGTAAAATTGGAGCTTCGTCGGGATATCAGAACAACGACACATGGCACTTCGCCAAGATGAAGCAATAGAGTCATTGTGGCCGATATATCTGTTCGACTCCCACTTTGAACGGGAAGAAAATAAATAAAGGTTCGTCCTTAGACCATTGGGCCATGCCATAACAGATCGAACAGGATTTAATGGAGGCTCATACATGTTGTAAGCACACCATTGTCAAGTTACCTATTTATCACATCGTGCCATGAACCGAGCACACTTTTTTCTAATTGAGAATTCGAGCCCACAGACTAAGCCGAGTTTATACAATGATCATTGTGCTCTCTATCTCTATCTCATTACCATGTCTAAGTTTTTCCCCGAACCTGTGAATTGTTCATCCTGAGTGCATATGTCGAAAGCATTGAGCACTGCAGAGAAAGTTGTTGAGGAAGTTTTGATTGACTTGATGACTGAGAAACCCATGTCGATGTCTGAAGGTATCCAGGATTCATCCACAAAAACAGTGCAAGCATCCCCATCCACTGATCACGAAGCTGGACCATCCTGTGAAAGGTGAACTAAGCATAAGGATGACTTAGCGAATGCTAAGCTGATTCTGAGCATTCTACTTGCCTATCCACCACCTCTGAGCGGTGCAATAAACTGAGACAGTGTGCCCAGAGACTTTGAATATGAATTGGTCACTGCGTACCTCCCGAAGGGGATACACGCAGTGCACATAGACCAAGATAAGATTGTAGCATTGAAGTTTAGAGACTTCAACCTCAATGACAGGAAGGTGTAAAACATGCTCACCCCACACAAGTATCTGACCAGAACCAAGGGAAAGAACTAGAATATCATACCCCAGTCATGGAACATGAACCTCGCGTAGTCCACCCTCCTCAACGTTATGAAGATCCTGCATTTTGGAAGGAACCAAGAAGTGAACGCATGTGTCAAGCTATTGTTGCTATCATGGAGGATATTTGTGGTTGAATCACCATATCATAGTGGATCCAACGTTGATTAATTGGATCACAGGGCTGAGCACGCAAGGCCCTAACCCACAGGATTTCTATCTTGGTAAAACCATGGATCGTTCTCTTGCACAAAAGATAAAAGACACCTATGGATATGTCGAGAAGGGAACACAAGGCTATAATATAGCCTCTATCTAGAGTAGTGCAGTGCACCTAGCCTGTCAATTGATCGCAGGAAAGTTGGTTCACAAGAACCGACCCACCCAAGTGACTGGATTTGTAGTCGACCTCGCAGGAAAGTGCGCGGAGGGCCTACAAATGAATTGGGCGAAGTACCTTGTAAACCAGCTGGAATTGGATTGGAGGGAAGCGCAAGATCAAGGATATGAGTTCCACTTCAACTGGATTCTCATCCTGATCATTTTCATCGCATGGGAGATGTCGGAAGGTGCGACGTTCCTGGACATCGAGTCATTTGAACCTCTGGTCGTGAAGTTCAGTGCACTATGGTACTCGAACAACATGAACAAGCAGTGGCAATAAAATGTCGTCTTCCACACTTATTACAACCAATTGAAGGTAGCCATCTAGTTTGTGCCTCATATAACCCCGAACACTCTCCATAGGTTCAAGCCCTTGATGAAATTCAACGCGGATTGCCATTTCATCTATATCATAGCATGCGCTGATGAGCATAAACAACGGCTGCAGTCATACTACAAGTTGACGGAGGATGACTTGGAAGAGATTACCAAGGAATGGTCGACAGAACTCCTTGTTCCAGCGAACCCTGTGAAGATGTCTGATGTTGACAGTCTAGAAACTGTGACGGATATACCTGGACCTAGCAAGACAAAGAAGATCAAAGAGGTCCATGATTTAGACATCACATCTGTGAAGACTGCTTCCATCTCATCAGAGCCAGGAGGAGATGGCGGAGAGATAGATCGCGTAGAAGTTGAACCGAAGAAAGGAAAAGTTGCACCACCTAGATACGAGGATTACCCCTCAAAGACAAGGAAGGTTTCCCCTCCAAAACCTTCTTCGAGGAAGAAAATGAAAGCAACCAGGACTAAATTTGAGACCACCCTCACCTCAGACATCTTCGACTTCATCATCACAGCACTGAACGATGCTTCGCTGGAAATAGCAAAGAAGAAGGAAGCTAAGCAGGAGGAGTTGTTCAGTCGGATTAAGGACGAGCTCCAAGGGGTGCAGTAGGCCATACAGTCCAACTGTGCAGTTTCCACTGTGCCTATGTCTATAGGAACATCAGAACTAGGTGATGAGCTAACACAACTACACTGCATTGCTGATACATTCAAAGCTCACCTTCGATGAGCTCAGGAAGAGACAACACAAGACACAGGCTTTAGCGCAAGTACAAAAATACCTAGAGGAGAAACACAGTGCTGCAGAATGGGAAAAGTTGGCTCTGCAAGCGAAGTGGGATGAAGAAAAAGTACGGTTATAGAAAAGCAAGGAACAGTTGCTCGCCGAGCAACTCGAAGTTAAGGAAATAGTTAATAGAGCACTTCGCTCTATGACAGTCATCGAAGTAAAGTTCGAAGAGAGAGTTCCCCAGCAGGTGGCGCAACTTGAAGAAGTAATCCAGAAGCTCCAACAATGCATAGCATACTTGGAGCTCTACACTGTGCCCGAGACCCCTCAAGACGTAAGGGATCAGCGAGAAGCAATTTCCCACAGTGCAGTTGATAGATTAAAAGTTCTTGCCTTGGAGTGAAAGCAGCTGAGTAATCGAAGTACCCAGACATATGAGAACCTCACTGAGAACCCAGAATTACAAGCATTGGAGTCGCAGCTACAGGAAGCGAAGCAATATGCAGATACACTACAGGCGTAGCTGAATGCCCTGTCAGTTGTAGACAGAATGAAGAGATCTCATGAACAATGCACAGCTCAGCAATAGATCCATATGCTTCAAAAACAAGTGATGGAAGTCACTCAACAACTTCAACCTGTGCAATATAAGGCATGCCAATTGTTTATAGAGGTGGAGAACCAAGGAACAAAACTAAAACAAATCATCATCATAACAGAACAATGCCTAGAAGGGTTAGTGAATGACGCAGTAATCCAGGAGTTCACAGAACAAGAGGCCATAACAAATTAGCAAGTTGAAGCAACTCAGGCCAAGATTGAGGCATTTGAACATGAACTGATCAGGCCAGAGTGACCCAGGACGAGTCATAGGTGAGTGTTGGGGGCCTGTTGGTCCTTGACCAAGTTTTGGGAATTTCTTGGTCATGTTGAGCTATTTTGGAACTTCGACAGCCTGTCGAAGGAGGAGCGCAAGACGAAGCAGAGATCATGGGATCTTGGCGCCCTTTTGGGCCCCTTTTTGGGTTTTTGGGAATATGTAACGGGTATGGGATGTCATCCCATGGGTTACCCATGTTTAGGCCCATTTTGTATGTACAAATAGAAGGATAGGAAATGTAAGTTGGTAGTAGTTGAAGAAAATAGTGCATCTATGTGATGTGAATGCATGCTAAGTGCAAGTAGAGTCTGAAAGTGCTTTCTGCATTACTGTAAGAGACTTGCAAAGCTAAGTGCAGGTCCTTGTAGTAGATTGTGGAGAGATTAGTGTTGTAATGCAAGGGAGAAGGATCTAGCGAGCTGCACAGATCTTCTGTCCTGTGCGGAGTAAGGGTTTTTGATGGCTTTTTTCTTGTAACCGATTGACTGAAAACAATAAAGAAGAAGAGTTGGTGGACGTATCCCTAGGGTGGGGTGAACCACGTAAACATTGTGTTATGTACTTTGTGCTTTGTCTTGATGTGTTCACATGTTATATGTTAAGTGCTCTGATCTATTTAGATAGATATTCTTATGCTTAGTGCTAATGATAGGTAGAATGATAGATCTGATATACAGGGATATGCTCAGTGCTTGATCTACCAGATCTGACCTATTTACTTATGATAAGTGCTTAAATACATTAGATCAGTGTTAATGCTGCAAAGTTTTATCTTATAAGCGAACTGCTTATTGACTGTATATTGAGGAACTGATGGTGCTAAGTGCTTTATTAAGTAGTACAATCACATATCTGTGTCCCAACTAAGGTTGCAGACACTTGAGTCCTGCAACCACCCCTGCCTCTACCTTGGGTGAGACTTCATCTGCTTCGCAGGTGTTGCTGAAAGGGTTGGTAGTTAGGGCTTTGTTGGTGCGATGTTGTAGTGTTGAACCCTAGGTTTGCCCCTATGCCAACACCTCTTTTCTTATTAGGTTCTGGGTGGACATACTTTCTTCTTGCATGGATAGGTACGTCAAACCTTCTTGCGCTCTTTCAACTTTGACAGCTACTTCTCTTGCCCTATGTTGCTTCGACTCAACTTCTCGTTCTTCTAACAGTCGATCTATTCTTCTAGCTATGAGATTCCTTAGTTCTAGTTTTTTTCCATTCTGTAGCTTCCTCCTCTACTTTCCTTCTGATCTAATCCTTTTCAATCCAACTCTTTCCTAACAAAAGTGGAAAAGGGGTGTTGTTCTCAACAAATTTAATGACTTCAAATTCTTCTTCAGTCAATGTTTCATGAGAAATCATAGGTATACTAGTAACTCTTCCACATAGGGTTATCATTTTTCCTTTAAACAAGCCTATCCTTCCCAATGTAGGTATCATAGCAGGCTTTCCCAAAATTTCCCAAGTGCTTTCTGGCATAATATTCACATGTGTTTCTTCATCCAATACACAATCTAGGTCGAAGTCTTTTATTATTGTAACTATGCATTGTTTTTCTTTCAGGATCTCTGGTAAACTGATGTTTTTGTGGTCATCCATTACTTCTTTCAACTGTACTAACATAGTCTCTGACTCGTTTTCTGTGTGATTCTTTAACATATCCTTAGTCTCTTGACCTTATTTATAGTTTTCTTACCTCATTCATATTTTCAACTTTAGTAATCATCTTTGGGCAATCCTCAACCTCATGAACAATAGCTTTACAACAAAGACAAATAGGACCTATATCAGGGAATTCCTTAGAAATATGCCCTAATATTCTACAATTATAACACAACGGTAATCCTCTCTTTCTTTTAAACGATCCCCAGCCTCTCCTGGATTGTGCACTGGGATCACAGTGTTGGATCTGCAATCTCTTTTCTTCAAATTCGGTTTCTTTCTTGGTACAGAGCCTCGCAAGTCAAGTAGAATATTGTGCACTACAACAACATATCTACACACCGATCTTTCTCTTTTCTTTAGTTCCCAGCAATCACAGTTTCAAGTCCTAGCAATGGAACCATTTTTTGGCACAGGGGCAGGCCCAGGGTTCAATTCTTCGACGGTGCACCAAAAAAACCCTAACTACCAGCCCTTTCCACAACACCTGCGAAGCAAATGAAGTCTCACCCGAGGTAGAGGCAAGGGGGTTGTAAGACTCAGGTGTCTACAACCAAGATGGGACACAAATCTGTGATTATAATACTTAACAGAACACTTAAAAAACTATATGCACTAGTTCATTAGTCTCCTTCACATCGCAGATTAAACACCTATTACAGATCAACACAGTAACCATAAGGATCAAGAACTTAGAACATAGAATTATCTCAGATCTAGCATTCAATCATATTTATCACTAAGCAACAACATCAGATGCATTCCACATATATTATAACAACAACACTAAGAAGATAAACAACATAAATCACATCGCACAACTCACATTAGGACACACGATATACGTGGTTCACCCCAGTGTGGGGCTACATCCACCAACTTCGTCTTCTTCTTTATTAGTCTTCAATCTTCTTACATTCATCTTCTCCTGTGCACAAAGCCATAGAGCCAAGATTCGCACTGGACAGGTGATCTACGCACAATGCACCAGATCCACCTTCTCCAAAACTAGGTCAAGGCATAGAGCCAACTCCTTAATAGAAAAAAGCCTTACTTTACACAACTAAATTGCATAAAGAAACTTACAATCTCTTGCACTAAGCCAATTACAAGTTGTCATTAATACATCACTTAGCTACTTATTTATACATTTACAAAGAGGCCTAAACATGGGTAAACCCATGGGATGACATCCCATACCCATTACATAAACTGTAATAACCCTTTTTGGGTCCACAAGCCTGTAAAACAAGCGATATCCCGCGATCTCAGCTCCTTGTTTGATTTCAGTAAAGTTCTCCTCATAAATAATGCTTCTCCTGCCTCTGGAACTTCAGCATTATCCTATGGTACTCTTGGTTCATTTTCATCTTGTGGAATCTGGACATTTCCTTGTCTTGCAAAATTCTCTAGACAATCCCATGACATATGGCTTGTCTTACCACATGTGTAACATCTGACCTCATATCCTCTGCCTCTTCCTCAGCCTCTCTGAAAATATATTCTTCCCCTAAAGTCTCTTCCTCTTCCTCTTGAGGATTGTTCTTGTTGATTTGATGCATCGGGTTATTCTTTCTAAGCTGAAAACATATTCTTCCCAGCTTCTTATCCCTTACCTTTGTAAGCTTGACCTTTCCCTTTTCCTGAATTATGTCTTCCATTCAGTTTCTCTTCCACCTTTAAGAAACATTGGTATGCCTCCTCCACTATATTTGGTGATAAGAGACTCAACTCATCTTGAATTTATAATTTGATACCATTCATATACCTTGCTACCTTCTCTGAGCTATCCTCAGTATAACTAGCTCTAATATTCACCTTGTAAACAACTCTTCAGTGTACTCTCTAACAATTAGCAATCTTTGTCTTAGATTTTGAATCTGTCTATACATGGCAAGATGATAGTCTTTAGGTAAGAATTTACCTTTTAATTTTGAAACCATTATATCCCAACTTTTGATAGGTTGTTTGTTATTCCTTTTTCTCTTTGCTTGAACACCATCCCACCATAAAAAATCATGGCCCTTCATCTTTGTGACTACAAATTCCATCTTCTTTTGGATTTAATCCTCCACTGTATGAAACTATCTATGCTTTGTACTTTGAACTAGCTCTCGTAATTGCTTTTAATAATTTGAGTCCAAGATTCTCTTTTGTCACTTCTTCTTCTTTTGTGTCATCCTCTTTCTCAGCTTCACCAACATCACCTACTTCAGGATCTCTTCTCCCAACATTTATTATGGCTTCAACTTCTGCACGCAGAGTTCTCATTTCATCCATCACCTCTGCATTTGCAATTGGTCTGCCTCTACGACCTCCTCTTCCATGTCCTCTTCAAAACTGAAATTCCATTTCAGAATGATGATTAGTGCTTAGTGACATGATGTATTCTTAGATGAATATGATAGCTTAGTTCCTAATGATGTGAGTGATATGTTAGATCTGATCTATGTTGATGTTCTTAGTGCTTGAATGTGTTGAATCTTGTTGAATACTACGTTGCACTATAATTAGGGTTTATATGTGTTGTAGACAAGGGTTAAGTACTAATGAATGACAACTGCTAAGTGCTTTGTTAGAATATTGTAATCACAGATCTCTGTCCCAACTAAGGTTGCAGACACTGGAGTCCTCCTGCCTCTACCTCGGGTGAGACTTCATCTTCTTCACAGGTGTTGTTGAAAGGGTCAGTAGTTAGGGTTTTGTTGGTGCATTGTTGAAGCATTGAACCCTGGGTCTGCCCCTGTGCCAACAGTGTACTATGTTTCAGAGTTTGAGCAATGCAGAAAAAGATCATTGTAAAACACAATAATTTGAGCATTAATAAAGAGGTCTTTATTGTAAGTGGACCTGAAGAGATAGTCCAAATTGGGTGTACTCTGTTATCAAACTTGTGTATGTGAATTTAATATTTTTGTTCAGTTATTTTCAAGTTATTCATCCTTAAAGTGTGTTTGGATAGATAAGTTAATTCACATGTAAATTGGGAATAGTCAAGTGATCATTTTTATTTCAAAGATCAAGTAGATGTTATTATATTTTAAAGATTAATAAGCATCTAAGGAATTTTCGGATCAAGTCTGTATTAGAGCAGGTTTGACAAGTGTTTGAGAGTGAATTCTTACAAGGTACAAATCTAAGCGAGGAGAAGGCAATCTTCTTAATTATAATCCTGAGATTGGTTCAAGAAGTTTTTCTCGTCAAAGAGAAATGACTTCACTGAGAAAATTGGGTCCTTACAACTCCTAAGATGATTTCATCGAGGCTTTTAATTTAATGAAATCCATGGTGGAATAAATGTACAAGAGTCGAGAGAAGGCCAAGGAGAAAGAGACATCAGAAAAACTTGAACCAATCAAAGAGGAAGGAAAAGGTGACAAAGGTGGCCCTTCAGAACCCTCCTCACTGTCATCCTCACCATCACATTCTTCTTAGGGAAGTAAACATTCTTCACATAAAAATAATCCCTCTAAGAAGTTTGATCATAATATTCCTTTGTTAAAATTGGATGTCAAGTTCGAATTACCGACTTATCATGGAGAATTGAATGTCGATAAATTGGAAAATTGGATCAAGAAAATAGAGGTATATTGTAGGGTTCAAAAGATCATGGACGACACTGCAAAAATACAATTAGTTTCTCTTCGACTAAGTGGAAAAACCTTAATATGGTGGGAGAGTAAGACGCAAGTTGATCTTGTTGAAAAGGGTAAAGTAATATCCTCTTGGGATAAATTTACTAAGGCTATAAGAAAAAAAAATTATCCACTAGCTTATACTCAAACGACAATTATAGAATGGAAACATCTAAGACAAGGTAGAGGCCAGATTATTAAAGCATATACACAAGAATTCAAAAAGAGGGCACTATCCTTAGGAATTTCATTGTATACCCATGAAACTCTTCTAAAGTAGATTGGTGACATGCACTCATGCCTTCGACATACTATTTTAATGTTTAACCCTAGTAACATTGATAAAGTGTATGTACAAGCTACACATCTAGAGGCTAGTAAGGGTGAGCATGTGATCGAAGATAAGAATCCATACAAGTTCAAGATGAAACCGAAAGTAAAATGGAACAGTAAGAAGACAGCTACATTAAATCAAGCTTAGGGAATACCTACATGTTCCCATTGTAATAAAAAGGGACATGATGAACCATAGTGTTGGAAACTACATCCAGAATTATGACCGAAGAAGTTCCAGGATAAAGGGAAGCAAAAGACTATTACATCAGCTCGACAGGATCTAAGATTAGATTCCAGGGGTGAATCTAAGATCATGGCAATAGTAAGCGAATATATATCTAATATCAATTCTAATTCTTCAGTTAAATCCACCAAATTGGAAAGTGATATTGATCAAAAGAAAATCAACGATCTTTTCCATGTCAAAGTTATAGTCAAACATACAAAGGTAGATACTTTATTTGATAGTGGATCTCAAGTTAAGTTAATATCTGAAGAAATTGTTAAGAAGTTGGGTTTGAAGACGACACCTCATAAAATACATATCCATTAGGTTGGGTATGTGAATATGCTAAGTTGCAGGTGACAAAAAAATGTATGATCAGATTTGGAATTACAACTAAGTTCTTTGATGAGGTTGAGTTAGATTGTGTGCCTTTTGAAATTTGTGGCATTGTCTTGGACATTCCATATCTATTTGACAGGAAGGGAATATTCTATCATGAAGAGAATAAATATCATCTTTTCAAGGATGGGTTTGAATTTATTGTCAGATCTCATCGAATCAAAACTAATGTTTCTTTAGTGAGCACAGGGAAAATGAAGAGACTCATGAGCGCAAGTAAATATTTTGTTCTCTTGATAGTGAAACAAAAACAAGAAGATATAACAGGTGCTTTATCAGGTTGTTATCTATATCATAAACATGAGTTGGTCAAAATTGTATCTAACTATGATGAGTTATTTTAGGAACCTAGAGGGTTGCCTCCTAAGAGGGAGGTTGAACATGAAATCCATTTGCAACAAGATGCTCCTCTTCATAACATTGGAATGTATAGATTATCAGTGATAGAGAATATAGAGATACATAAGCAAGTTCATGATCTACTTGATAAAGGAGTCATCAGACTAAGCTCCTCTCTGTGTGGTTCTCCTATTGTATTAGTGTCGAAGAAAGATGGCATGTGGAGGATGTGTATTGACTTGTGAGCCATAAACAAGATTCTCTTCCCAAAATTGATGAATTGTTGGATCAATTAAAGAATGTTGTTTATTTCACTAAGTTGGACTTGAGAAGTGGTTACCATTGGATCATAATAGTATAAAGTGACATATGGAAAACTTATTTCAAGACAAAGCAAGGGTTATTTGAATGGTTAGTTATGCCATTTGGTTTATGCAATGCACCTGCGACATTTATGAGGGTAATGAATGATGTGTTCATACCTTACATAGATTATTTTGTCATCATTTACTTAGATGGTATATTGATCTTTCGTTGAATATGGGAAGATCATATAAATCATGTCAAGACAATATTTGAACTCTTGAAAAAGAAGTTGTATATCAAAATGTCTAAATGTGAATTTGAAAAAACTTCTCTAGTATATTTGGCATATATTGTAGGAAATGTCCAACTGAAGATAGATCCTAAAAAAGTAGAAGTCATAGTGAAATGGCCCAAACCAACTACTGCCACAGAAGTTGTAGCACCTCACCATTAGATGATACTAAATAATATTTGATAATTTAAACACATCCATTAATTGTAAACAAAATTTTCTATTTTCATAGATGGAATAACCTACAACATATTGATAACTTTTTTTACAATTTTTCCAATGCTAAATATTCAAAATCAGAATCTAAATATACAAATCTACATAAAAGGATGAGATAAATAAGATGTTAACTTTATGATTAAAATATTTAAATAGAAACATAACAAAATATAACAAGTAAAATACCTCCTCCCTGGTCTGTTGAAGATGACCATTTGCAATGTAGTCCTACCAGTAGTAGGATGATGCTTCCAAGCATTCTTTTCCCAATTTCCAAGAGTGAAACAATGGAATTCTCCCAGCCAACTAGGAGCCTCGCCAGCTTCCTAGCTCCAAGAAACCTTTCGATTTCTTGGTCCTCCATGCCCATGAATCCAAGAACAACAAAGCACATAATCTCTTTGAAAACTATCACAAAAAATATATCTTCCAATAATTTTCCAACCTCTCAACCCCCTCTCCTGATTATCAAGTTTCCATTTTGTAAATTCTAACCTTGTACAATATCTACTACAAACAGATATTCAGAAAAAGAACAGAAAATATACAATGGTAAATACAAACATTACACATAGATTTTTCCCCTGGAAACCCAAAACCGGGAAAACCAACATATTCTATATTCATTCATTGTGTTACAATGTTTACAATACAAAATACATATAGGAGCCAGCAACATCCAAAAACCTAACCCAGTGACATGGATTAGTCCAAAACCCTAATTCCTTAACCGGAAATAGAAAACCATCTGCAAATAAACCATGTGCCGAAAAACCACCTAAATATAATGTGGTCCCAAAAAATGTAGTCTCGATGTAGAAAAAAATTTATGGGGGATTTGCCCCCCTGCGCGCCTGGCACATGCTCTCAGAAGCTACTACTCGTGCAAACAATATAACACATACCCAACACATTTCCCCTTCCCCAAGTCTCCTCAACCATCCTCACTATTAGTCATCAACCTCCCTTATCTAGATTTTTGGGAAAATTTAAAAATAAAACTAAAATATAAATGACTTGCATAAAATAAAAATAAATAAAATGCAAAGCCTTTGTTCGCATGCTAGCTTATAAATGAAATTTGAAAATTCCCCCAAAATATACATGACAACGCACCATACTCATTTAATACATCATACCAACCATTAATCAAAGTCAAAGAAGTTATTTAATCCTACTAGATATTTTTCTATGCAATATAATTTACACAATTATTAAACCATTCAATTAAATACCTAATAATCTAGTTTAATAATTAATACATTAATTAATTGTAATAGTGTACATGTGTAGGGTATGTGTGCGTAGCTAGTGGACACATAGCCCGTGCATGTACTAATGATAAACAATCACTATCTCTAGTGCACGGTTTCTATATGATCACATCAAGGCATCCATGACAACAAATGCACCATTCAATAAATTTAACTAATAAAACTACAAAAAAGTCATCAATAATTGATCATTACACTTGAAATATAAAAAGGGAATAAAAATCATTGTTTTGGAACCAAGGGAGAAAACAAGAGAGGCACATCTAATCCCAAAGAAATATTCTCAACTAATACCAAATCATCCTTCCTTCCTAACCTACTTCCATCTTGCATCCTATCATTTCCTCTGCTAGACTAAGTTGGAGCATCAACTATATTGACCAAACTCCAGATAGAACTCATAATAGGAAGTGTCAGACATCTCAACCAAGCTTCCCTAGCAGGAAAGTAGCAGTCACCATGACACGTCTAGGGGAGCATGACTTCACACAGTCCTACCATGACTCTAGGTTTTGGAGGATAAACGGTGGGAAATACCTCCACCCCTCCTCATAGAACTAGGGTCAACACACTGCATTAATTCATACTGTGCAACTATTTTTCTTAGAGTCACACCATCAAACAACCACTCTGGGCAAGTTGTGTGTCCTATCAAAACCACACTTGCCCCAAATCATAGCAATATTTCAAATAATAAATTAAATAATAAGTACAACTTATAACATACACTATCTTCTTGACGTCTACGACATCCAAGTTACCTCAACACTATAGTCATTTGGCTATCACATAGCTCATCAACCTGTAGGTTAGTTCACCAATAACTCATATCGATGTATATATATCATATTTTCATATAAGGATCCATACTTGTATTGATGCTCAATTAAGAAATGCATGTCTATTTTTATCATGTCTTACATCTGTTATGCATTCACAAACTTGAACTAGTATCCATGTACCAAAATTCCATATTTTAATTTTCATGTTTGAACAATTCTCATAACTATCATAATTATGAACATATAACAATAAAAATAGCATCATGCAACACATAAATAGGTCCATATATGCACATTCCAAATGTCTATATCAGTCTAACTAAGTCCAAATAGTTACTAAGCAAAGAATTACCCAGATGAGTAAAATCAAAGTTCTAATTGTCTAAGGTCAAAATATGGGGCATTACATACAGCCACTCTTCAAGAAAATTTGTCCCGAAGTTATGGTCATTCTCAATATGAGGAAAATTTTGTGACACAACTTGTATGTGTCTTATATGATAACAAACCATGTGCTATATTGGTCCCATTAGACCTTCACTTGATTAAAACATGTTGAATCTATTAGTATATTGATTGAAACCAGCCCTATTTAGTAGGCACCCTACTATGTCCAAACTCTATTTTATTACCACTGATAATTAAATTAATGAAAAGACAAGATTCTCTTGTAGATTTATTCTCTCAAAGTTACATATTTAAAGTATAGTCTACTAGTTTGACAACCAATTAGAATCTTATCTCATTATAAGTTCTTGCCTTAAGTGAATCTTTTATTGATTTCGATACAAGAATATCTTCATAATTATCACCAATTATCACTTACTTGATTATCACTCTAACTCGAGTGATACAATACATACACCATCACAAAGTTTCACTTGCTTAGGAACATTGACTAAGATACTGCTAATTGATTTTCATGCAATCTCATCACTTCATAGTTTGGTCATTGTCGTCAATCTCACTTTCTTCTTAAGTCATACAAATTAAATTTTGACCGGGTTAAATCTTTAGTAAATGTTTCTTTTCATCATAGTCAAGGAAAATCATGTTTTCTATCAACAATTCACTATTACAAACGTGCCTACATGTAACAAGCACCATGCCTGCCTTTCTTTAATGAGCATCACAAATCAAGATTAAGTTTCCTACTAGGGTCCATTCCACACTCTAACATTACTTGTCTTTAAGGCTTTCTTTCCTAGCAATTTCTCTTCATATATCTTAACTTTATATATCCTTTATACCTACATTCTACTAACCAATTTTTTTGACTACATCAAACAATCTGATCACATCAAACAATCCGATCACATCCTATGTTCTTCGACTACAACCGGAAGGTGGCTATAACCACTTGTCCTTGCCCCATCCAACCGCCCTGAAATATAAGTAGAATGATGGAACCACTGTCATACTATCACTGTGAGATATACTATTGTAAACCTGTACCAATTAACATGTAATCAACTTGTACCATAAAAAGTGCATCAACCATGCACCAACCTATACCTCAACCTGTAATCAACCTGTACCATAAACAAGTGCATCAACCATACACCAACCTGTACCAAACATGTACCATGAACAAGTGCATCAACCATGCACCAAACCTGTACAAATAACCTGTCACAAAAACCTGTCCAAACAACCTATCTCATCAATATTATCAACCAAATCAGATCTACTCACCAAGATCAATCACCAAGACAACTCTCAAATATGTGCATCAACCAAGCATAACACAACAACTCAT
>SNQJ01S0037510.1:199779-213925 GCA_010110895.2 Picea sitchensis | reverse complement strand
TTCTGGGTTGTGCTAGATCCCCCTTCTTTATTTTTTTCACCAAGGGGCCATTTCCTAAGGTAAACACATCAAATTAAATCAAATAAAAGGTATTTGATCAATCCTTTGCAAATATTTATTAAAATAAACCAATACTAACCTAACTCCTAGTCTAATCAACTAAACCATTAATCCAGATTAGAATTTTGGATTAAAAATTACTCTAACTTAATATATTTGGACAAGGTTAGACTGTTTGGCCAAATTTATTCACTAACCTATTTAATTTGGCCAAGGTTAGACTGTGTGGCCAAAATTGTTCTCTATCCTATCAACATAAATTTAAAAGGTTTGATCATGATTATGCATTATGAATCAAACCAAGCTTATTTCATGGGGTTTTATATTTTCTCTATTTTTTCTTTATACCCACTTTTGATTTTTTATATTTTTATTCTTTCTTTTTTTTCCTTTTTCTTTTTCTCTTTTCTTTTTCTTTTTTCTTTTTCTTTTTCTTTTGTAAAAAAAAGGAAGATATTCTAATAATCAGGTGATCCTATGAAATATAGGGTTATAACAAGCTGCAATAAATCATCTGCAGTAACATGCCTTATAACTTGTTACATAATACCTCACTAAGATTCCCTCCCGATCTCAGTCTTTTGGTATACTCCTATTTCTCTCCTCTGGAATCTCTTATGAGCACTCCTTGCTATAGGTTGTTGCAAATGTACTCACTCTCTTGTAGAGAAATCTTTCGATATGCTCTTATACCACTTGATATGATAAGTTCTTGTGGCCTGATACTTATTTTATAAGACAAATAATCGAGGTCCTTAGGATCATTTATTTTGATCCTTAGACCCGTGGGTTCTTTATCCCACAATATATATTGAATGTCCATGTAACAATAAATCCTCATTCCCTGTTGTAGGATACTTAATTATACTTGACACCCTTGGTGGATAATTGGCGCTAGTCTAATTGTTTTAAGACCAAGCTCTAGTCGAAGGAATTAACTTCCAACTTATCAGAACCACAACTTATCTCACATGAACAAAGGCTAGAATCGTCGACTAACCATAATCCATTAATTCTCTTGAATCATGAGGCTTAATCCTTCCTCTACATAATATGAAGTGATGAGAACCGTATGATGGTCTATAGGTGTACATGTTCAATATATATCGTTGATCCTAAAGTTGATCAACGATCAACAATAATGGAGGGATATAGTATGTACCATTGATATGGATCTCGGATCCTTTTTGGATCGTTGATTTATCCTTAATAAAACTCAATACAAATCATGGGGACACTACAAAAATTTATCCTCATGAGGAAATCATGGGGATTTATCCTCACCACATGTCGTCTCTAAAGTGGGGCTTTGACATCAACCTGACCTATATCAATGTTGGGACATTGGGAATTTTTACAGTCCTCAACTACCAGAAAGTACTGATGGTTGCAGTCCACCATAAGGAGAGTCGTTGATCTCTCTTGTTGAATATATAATATCCAACATTGATATAAATTCCAAGGTTTACCATGGAAACCATATGTCATGGGATCAATTCTTCATATCTCACCTCCTAAATTGAATTTCTTATGTCACTCTGACATTTTTTGCCATTGGGACCTTGGAAATTTTAGGGCTTCGAAGTCTTGAAAACTTCCATTGTCCACGATTTGATGTAATGAGGACCATTGATATGGATCTAGATAGAATGATCACAATCCTCCAACTACGTGAAGTGACAAATTTACTATGATATCAATCGAACGATCAAGACTTAACCTTACCTTGATCTAATAGTCACGATTTCTTCCTCGCCATTCCACTTATTCCACGTGTTTCAAAACTCCTTCTACTAAAATCCTTATGATTTTTCGATAATATTTCAACACCAGTCGTTGATCTTCTCTATGGAAAGATGGTTGGATCTCCCCTTTACCTAATATCACTTGATGATATATCACCATCGATCCTTTCAGATATCGACGGTCGGTCTCTCTCCTTGCTAGAATATGACATTGTCTCATAGATTTCAGACCTGCAATATGATTCTCTCACACAGGTTTACACACATACATTCATAATTTAGACAAGAATACACAAATAATATTTCAATATCTATTATATCGAGCTCAAATACAATACAAATGCCTCGTTGGGCCTAGCCTGATATTTACATCTTGTCGACCTCTTAACTCACAATTTTGGTAGGCTTACATTTAAAAAACAAAATACAATATTGTGGATCATCTCAGACACATGATTCCCTCCTAAAATAGTCAAATAGATGTGCCAAAGGGAAAACTACAAAAATATTTCAATAAATTCAAGCAAATACAAGGAAATCATGTCCTCTCAGCAACGTCATGCCTTCTCGAAGATTCATGAAATTTCAAGTTTGACTTGAAGTGGTTTTTCTCCAACCTGACGTAGATACCCCTCAATCCAATTTTTCATTATATTTGTTTGGCCATCTGTCTGAGGGTGGTAACTAGTGCTCCTGCATCACGTAGATACCCCTCAATCCACTTTTTTCCAAAATTCACTAAGGAACCTCTTGTCCCTGTCATTGACAATATACTTCGACAATTCGTGGACTCTTAATACCTCCCTGAAGAACAACTATGCTACCCATGATGCCTTGTATCATGAAGATATGGACAATAAATGTGAAAATTTGGTAAACCGATCGACCACCTCATATATCCAATCTCTTCCCTATAATTTAGGAAAACCTATGATGAAATCCATGGATATACTTTCCCACTTCTATTCCAGAATCAACAATTGTTTTAGTAATCATGCAGGATGGGTCTGCTCTGACTTGTTCTGCTGAAAAATTCACACACTCTCTCACATGCCTCAATACATCATCCTTGAGCCCCTTCCAAGTGAACCTCTCTCTAATCTGCTTGTAAGTTTTAAAGTATCCATGGTGCCCTTCCAAAAGTATAGCAGACATAGCTCTCATGATCTGCTCCTTCAATGTAGATTCTAGGACTAATTTTATCTGGTCTTTGTAGTAGATGATGCCATCCAAGACTTTGTATGTGTCATCCTGGACATTGCAATCCATCATCTCACAAGAAATTGTGTTCTTGGAATACTCCACCAAGAGACAAGATTTTCAATCAGTTGAAATCATTGCAAGAGAACATATCTTAGGTTTCTTGGAGAGAGCATCAACAACCACTTTTTTATTTCCTTTTGAATACTCAATGTCGAATTCATATGCCTACAGTTTGGTAACCCACTTCTATTTACTTTAATTCAAGTCCTCTTTCCCCAAGAAGTGTCTCAAGTTGTTGTGATCGGTCTTAACCACAAATGTCTTTCCTACGAAGTACTATCTAAAGTTTTCCAAGGCATGTATGATGTCGAGCATTTACTTTTCATAGATGGAGTATATTCTCTCTAAGTATGTGAAATTCCTAATCTCATATTCTATCATATGCCTTTGCTACATAAAAATCTCTTCTATCCCCTCACTTAATGCATCATATTCAAGCACAAAGGGATGATTCAAATCAATAAGTGATAGTCTAACTGGAAAAGTTCTCATCACTTCCTTCATCCTATCGAATGTCCTTTGATCCTCCTTTGTCCACCTAAATTCCTCTTTATTTGTGATATTTGTGAGTGGTGCATCCAATTATGAAAACCCCTTCACAAGCTGCCTATAGTAGTTGAAAATACCAAAGAAACCACTCAAATTTGTAAGGTTTTTGGTTTGTGGCCAATCTAGTATATCCTGTATCTTATCCTTATGCATCTGTACCCCATGAGTACTAACCACATGACCCAAGTATAATATATTTATCATTCCAAACTCACACTTTGACTCCTTGGAATATAATGATTGTTGCTCCATGTTACTCAGGATGTCATCTAAATGCTCCAAGCATTCCTCCCATGTCATGCTATATATTATAAGATCACCAAAGAATACTAAAAAATAATTGCTTAGCTATTTTTGGAATATGTGATTCATGTAGGACTGAAAGGTCGATGGTGCATTGGTCAGCCTAAATGGCATGAAAAAAAACTTGTAATGCCCATAATTGAATTTGAAAGCAGTTTTAGGAATATCCTACTCTTTGACTCTGATTTGGTGGTACCTCAATTGAAGATCAATCTTCAAAAAATACACCACTCCATGCAAATAATCTAGAAGCTTGTCGATCCTAGGAATAGGGTACCTGTTCTTTATCATCTTCTTATTAAATTCTCTATATTCAATGCACATCCACATTGTTCCATCCTTTTTCTTCACCAACACTACAAAATAATTGAATGCATTAGAGCTAGGCCTGATGTGTTCCATCTCTAGTAGTTCCTTAATGGCCTTCTCGAACTCATCCTTAAATTTCTTTGGATGACATTAGGGAGTGGTGATCACACATTTTTCTCCCTCTTCCAATTCAATAGTGTGCTCAAATACCTTGTATGATGGTATCCCTGGAGGTATTTGTCCAAAAAATTGATCATGTTTTCTCAGCAATGTCTAGATGTCTATATGATACTAATGGCTATTGTTAGAATGTTTCTCAATAGAGATAAAACACCCTACTGCATAAGAGACATCCCCATGTATTAATATACCGTCCATTCGTTTGGTTGAGACAATCCTAGGAGTATCATTTGAAATTCCCCTCAAAACCACCTTCCTACCATCTACTTCTTTGAACACCACTCTATGGCTTGGTAGTCAACATAATGTTTTCTTAAGAAAACAAGACATTGGAATGTTATGACGAAAATCACTCTATGGCATGGGGTAAACCACAAAAGACTGAAATGACTGCATAAATCAACTCTAATCTCAAGTATTCTATATAAAAAAACATGCTAACAAGACAAAATAAAGAGCCTACCTCATCTAGACTTTCAATGAAGTCCATCATTGAGCACTCGACTCAAATCTATACACCTACAAATTGTCCTCAAAAACCAAGATACACAAGCATGTGGTGATAATATATAATGTTAGAATATATAATAGCATAATCCATCAATATTCATAACAAATATGCCCATGGAATAAAAATTCAAATATTTTCAAGACATTAATTGGATGAGAAATAGTATTTCTATTAAAATATGATCAACAAAAGTGTATGAATGACAAAATTTGTGTCGGCACGTCTCAGAACTGAGAAACTAAGTCCCTTCCAACTGGGCCTCCACCACTTCAATATTCCACCAAAGGCAAGCTCATATAAGAGAGACAATGAGGTTCTCCATTGAAGATTGAAGATCTCGAGGGCTGAAAAATGTGTTCAGACTTTAAAGGAAAAAGGGATGCAGACTCAATATGAAGTGAATAATTTATCCAGAGTAAATTTTCTCTCAAAAGTTAAATTCTTCTCCCTTTCTCCATAGCTTGGATATGGCCCATTGATAGCCTTCAAATGGAACTGAAGGGCCAAGTTGAAACGTTTCCAATATATGGAAGGTCAAAGATCATGGATCTCATGACGTGACATGGAAACCTGACACAATTTTTAATTTTGGGCACAAAACCTGATGTACACTGGATGTAATGGTGCAACCTACGTATATGCATGTTGTATAACTGTTAGGGTATGTATAAGTGGAAAATATTATTTTTAGCTCTGGGAATTGTAAAAAGGGATTTCAAGTCTACATAGGGAAATGGAAAAGTCCTTCTAAGCAAGTTGCATGGGGTGAGGAAAATATTTCTATAACATGGACCCCCGATATGATATTGGTGTCTTACAGCTCAACTACATAGAAATCATTGGTCACTATGTAGATTCCCAATGCTATGCATAAGTGTGGGATATTCTATGTCCAAGGAATAATGCACCCACTAGATATAACTACATCATACAAAATACACCATATGAATTCCCCTCTTAGCCACCATTGATGAGTCGAGGAAGTTGTAGGTTTCCACACCATTAATTAGTACAATGACCTACTAACCTTGAAATACACAATGGATCCCGAAGGTATGAAATATGGGGACACTTAATAGAGTGTTGATAGCTCCACTCTTGACCTCCGCATGTGGCTACTCTTCAGGCGATATGTCTTGCTCGTCGTCATGTACCTGCTCTACTACCTCTTCTTCCTCACTATGTGAAATAACTTTTATATAGTGTGCCTTACCATTTCCCATACACATGTGTGCAAGTTCCCAATGGTCCCTGCATGTGAAGAAAATATTCTTTCTTCTCAACCCATTATGAGTTTCCTCATCCATATTCTCCTTACCAACTCCCTCTTTCTGAAATTTTTATTTATCTTTTCCTTTCTGTGGAATGAATGGTTTGGAGAATTTTTTTGTCCTTAGGACTACATCCTCCATGTACCATGTCCTGATAATGGCATCCTATAGAGTCTTGGGCTTGAAGGATTTTACCCAACAATGCAGTGGATCAAATAAACCCTCATTGAACAAAATCACCAATATCTAATAAGATATATTTTTCATTGTGACTACAAGCCTCTAAAACTAAGTGATGTAGGAATTCACTATCCCAACTTGTTTGAGTTGTGCCAAATCTCTGAAATGTAATTCTGGATCCTTCCTATCAAACCTTTCCATCAACTTATATGTCAATTCGAGATAGGAAGTGATGTTAGCATGTCCCAAAGTGACCAATCCATGATACCACCACTCATAGGCCTCCCCATCTAAGTAAAAGGTAGTGAATTTAATATCTTATGCCTATGAAATTGGGTTAAGATGGAAGTGTGTGTCTAACTTATTCAACCATTCTCTATTTTTGAACTTGTTTGAACCATTAAAGAAGGAAATGGTGAGCCTCTGAAACTTTCTCATGAGATTGATGTTCTGTTGGCCCTTGTTGGCCTCCCTTGGTCTGTTCTTGTACTTGATATTGCAGTGGTATTGTAGTGACATGGATGCCTGAAATTTGTCACCAAGAGCCTAGTATTCCCTCCAATAATCATCAAACATCTCATCTTGTCCTTTCTTGCCTTGATTCCTTATTTGTTGGTTCCCTACAAACTGAGGCATAAGAGGCATGGGAATTATTATATATATGGTCCTAGTGCCAAATTGTGCAGTAATATGATTGTTTCTACCCTATGCATGGTTTCCAATGTTCCCATTGGAAAGATGCCTCGATTATTATAATATATTAAGACATCTTGAATTTTGGAAGTTGAGTTCATCCCAATAAAATGGAAAACTATTGACATTGGACTTACCAGGTAATGCAAAATTCAAAGCTCATGCTACGAATTCAATGGGACATTATGCTAATTTCACAAATAACGAAATCAAGTTCATTGTTTTGTTTTCCTAGTTTTATATGATATAGTGTTTTGACTTAAATCCGCAGGGAAGAAGGAAAAACTATTGACATTGGACTTACTCAGTAGTGCAGAATCTAAAGGTCGTGCTAGAATTTCAATGTAACATAGTTATGTTTAAATTTTATTTTTATAGGAAAATAGAGAGAGAGATGAGTAAAGTAAGAATCAATATTGAAATTTTACTTATTTCCAATATTTTTTTTTTTTTATCGGTTTATAGATTTTATAAAAAATGATCTATCCATTTTTTTCCTTATGAAAATATTTTTATATTTAATTTTAAATTGTTTATTCTTTCTTTAATTTTATGTTATATATATATATATGTTAATTTTATCTTTAGATTTTTATTTAATATATATTAAATAAAGGTTAAATAAATTTATAAAACACTTCCCCCTATGATAGTTGGTGATTGAATGTTCAAAACTTCGGATTATCTCTGGAGATAATGGGATTTTGTTCTTATTTTAATAATGTTAATTTTTTTCGTTACACTAGTCATAACACATAGATACTTTTGATCTTCTAGATTAGGGTTTTGTAACATCTCGCTCTTGAGAGCACATGTTATTGACTTATTCTTTGAGGACACTTGCATGCAAGTGATCCAATTTGGTATATGGTTATATGTTTCACTTATGGATTATTATGGTTATGCTGACACGTTATGATTTATATTGTTTGATATCTATGTATTGACAGATGTTATTGACGAGTTTCCCCTGAGTGTGCAAGACACTTGACATATTGAGGATGTCGATGCCATCAATGGACCTCCTTGGACTAGGGATTGAGTCAAGGAGTGGACTGTATTGGTTTGAGTATTTCATTTATGCATATGTGACATATGATCGATTATATTATGATGTTGTTTATGGATCATTGACAATGTTTCGTTGATGGATGCAGGTTGATGATTGATTTCTAATCTGACTCACATAAGGTGTAAAGGGGCCATGAAAATAGACCAGATATTGAGGAAGAGGTGTGGAAGCACTCCTGACACAACATACTAGCACTCCCTTCGTGGCTCGAATTGTAGGTTGATGATTACCTAGTTCGAGAGATCCACGATGTCATGAGCGCAGACTGAGACAATTACTCATTAATATTTCTAAGGGGTGTGCAATAAGGCAAGGTCCTTATTCCTTAGAATCCCTTAGTCTTTCACAAGGTCACCTAAATGGAGTATTGACTCCAAGGGTTGGAAAACTACAAAAACCAGTCAAAGGCAAGTGGAACCCTTGGAGCACGGAGTGCGTCTTGAAGGGCACATCGATGTATTTAAAAATGTGAGTTAATGAATCTAGGTGGCCTAGAAAACTTTGAACGAATGGTAAACCTTGTAAAATCTTGAGCACCTGCAGAATTAATTAATTGATTAATTAATTAACAAAAGAATGAATTTATCAATCATAATCTCTAAGGTTGTATGCTCGTTCAAATAAAAATGTAACTAATCCTAAGTCTAAGATTAGTGAGAAGACTAACAACTAATTTTATAAATTAAATAATGAGGGATGAAGTAAACCAATTTAAGAAACCAATAAAAAAAATAAAAATATAAAGAGTGATTTAATACACATTGTGCAAGTAAATACCAAATTAGAAATTAAATTAAGAAATGAATAAAGCATACAAGAAAGTGTTAGCATAGAAAGGTATCTAGAGTCTAGTCTAACTAGAGAACATTCCTACTTCAAATCAAGTTCATTTTACAAAGGCGTAAGTCATAAATGGGAAATAAAGGGAATAAAGGGACAACTCAAAGTGATTTTAGGAGCGCTTTTATGATGGGTGAGGGAAACTGACATTTAATTAAATTAAATTGTGGATTTATTGGTGCAACTAATGGAACGGGTGACAAGTGTATGGGGGGAATAATTCCTAATTAATTTAAACAAAAAATGAATTAAATGTGCAAATGGAAAGGTGTCACTAAGTAAAATTATATAAAACAAATGGCTGAGTTGAGTGATGGGAGACTGGTTATGAGTAAGGTTATGCTGTAAAAATTCTGACTAGTTTTACTTGTGAGAGTTAGGATACCTATCTTGAGAGAAAGAGTGGTGGCTCTACCCTGCGAGGCGAGTTGGGAGCTAGAGGATTCTGGTTGTGTTTGTGTATGGCCCCTTTGCAACTCGGGGGGATGAGGGGGAAGAAGAGCACCCCTAGCATTGGGTGTGAGGTACCGGTGAAGTCTCAATGTTTAGTAAGTAGATGAGGGAAGGGGACACCATTCGCCAAGGATCGTCATCAAGCCTATCTTAGTCGGTCACTGTATTTTCATTTGAGTTTTCATTATATTAACTTTTTATTGTATATATGTTTTTTTAGAATTAGTCTATTGATTGATAGCCTTACGAATCCTTGTGGCTGTTGAATGCTTCCTATGTGACCTTATAACGTTTGCATCCTATGCAACTTTTACCTCTGCATTTTATTGAACGAGGATGATGATTCTCATTGTGTTTATCCATCATCCAATGTTGAACATTGTTGCTCATAATGTGATTCTCTTAATATTCTCATTTAAAAATCTGCATTTTTGCAATTTATCTCTGCACCTTGCATGCATTTTTCCCC
Source organism: Picea sitchensis (assembly GCA_010110895.2). Lineage (NCBI taxonomy): Eukaryota > Viridiplantae > Streptophyta > Pinopsida > Pinales > Pinaceae > Picea > Picea sitchensis. The sequence continues at coordinate 204,027 of SNQJ01S0037510.1, read as the reverse complement.
AGCAAAGGAGAATCTCCTTGCGTCCAATCTCTTGTAAACCAGACATAACATTTCATTAGATTGACAAAATTGTTTTTAATCCTTGATTTTCTTTTCTATCTTAATGTTCGGGAGCTATAAACCCTGCACCTATTTCATTGCCCAGCATTTAATTGCAACAAGTTTCTCTTCATTTTTGGGATCCATAGGCTATGCGCCTCACTCTTTTCCCAACCCATTTGCATCCTTATTCTCTGCGTTTTCATTTGCTTCTCCCCTACATTTGTCTTTCATCAATATTATCCCCGCGTTGATGTGTAACTCACCCAGGGTTCGTAGCCTCGAAGAGATACCTTTATGGTACACGCTCTGAGATATTTTTCCTCAGCAAATTTATAACCAGGTACAACACATGAGATTTTTCTTCCTCATCGATTTTATAAATTAAGTATACCCTCCGATGAACTTAGCCTTTCGCCCAACAAATGTCTTCTCCTCTGTGTTAAATATATTGTACCCTCAACAGTATGACCGTACACTGCCAGCTGTACTAGACAGTTGTACTTTCTATTTTTGTCTTGCTTGAGCATATATAGCTAAACCATCTTACATTGTAAGTGTGATCTTATGAGTTTTGTACTTCTTCATACATTTGAATATACTATTCTTTTCTCTCTGTATTTCTTTGTGCTTCTCAATTTATCATGGTATCAGAGCTTCAACAGTAAGCCTCTTCACACAGTCGGGAGAGCAACACGATCCTCACAGCACAGAGCTTACACGCATCTTGAGAGCACGTGACACAGTCTTTTTCACAAGGCTTGGAGAGTTGTCCGTAACACTCTTTAAAGATAGCCGTAACAAGCTTGCGGAGGTTGCAGAGCATACTTCGCTCGAAAGAACGAGGAAGCAGAGAACACAGAAGAAGAAACCTGCACAATTTTTTTTCTAAGAACCGTCAAAGATTGACGCAGAAGAGATGCAGAACGAAAGAAGTTTAAAGAACTTGAAGATTTCGCTTCTATTCGTTAAAGATTTAAGCAGAAGGCAGAATTGTTTAAATATTCTAGGAAATCACACTCATCCATCAAAGATTCAAGCAGATCACGAAGAAATTGTGAAATTCTTTCAAATCTTTGAAAGATTCACAATCTTTTTCTTCCGCAGGAGTAAATTCTGTTAAATTCGGGAAAGATCACGTCAAACACGCAAGGAACAACCATTAAGGCTGTAAGATTCATCTTGCGAACGGTTCCAAGGTGGGAAACCAGACCAGAAGGGACGAGGAGAGCGCGGAAAAGGCGAAAGAATTTCAGCCGTCAGATCTTAAACACAGGCCCGACAACCGTTAGATCAGCAAGAAGTTGCACGACGGTTAGTCGTGTGGAGCACACAGGAGGTTTTTTTTTTTTTTCACTTGAGAAATCCCAACGTCATCTTGACCGTTCATCAAGAGACACGTGGCGACATCCTATTCCATCGCAAAATCGGGAATCGGGAGTTGGACGAGTGAAATAATCTTCTCTCCAAAAAATTCGATACGCGGAATCGCGAAATCCCGACACGATCACAGCCGTCCATTTCAGAGGACACGTGGCAGCAGATCAACACATCGTCATATCGGCATTTCGGAGTTTGGGGTTTTGCAACGGGACCTCAGAATTCACGAAATCGTGATACGCGATATAGCGATAAGATCTCAGCCGTCCGTTTGTCCGGACACGTGGCAAACATCACAGCGCCCGTCGGCATTTCGGCATTCGGGGTTTCAATTTGTCAAAGAAACTTGACATCGCAACTCACGAAATCGCGATACGCGAAATCCCGATCAGATCTCAACCGTTCATCTCTCTCGGACGCGTGGCGCAAATCCGACGACTCGAAGAAACATCTGAGTCGTCCATCTTTCAAGGACACGTGGCAGAGATCGAGGCTTTCGGAAAAATCCTGACCGGAGGAACCCTCCATTTGCGGGACCCAGCTGACGTCATCTAGTCAAACGAGTCAATCGGCGCATCGGCGATTCGCGAATCCTGGAGTCAAGAGGTCCGGGACATAACATATCGTGAAATCGCGAGAAGGGATCACGACTGTCCATCAGTTGAGGACGCGTGTCGCAGATCGAAGCCATCGGGAAAACTCCCGACAAGACAGCGCCATCGAAAAATCGGCGATCGCAGAATCGAGGAGACAGAAAACCTCGACATCAGGAATCACGAAATCCTGATTCGCGATATCCCGATACGATCTGGACCGTCCGATCACTGCACAATCTGGATTGTTGAAAAGTCCAAAGGACTATTTTTCACGTTTCGACGATTTGTAAGCCAAAGAAACGGAAAATACCGTAGTGCCTTGGCATTAAAGCACGTGGTCACATTGCAAGGAGACCAAGGGCCATCTAAAGATCGATAAGCTCCCATCGGCCATCGGCGAATCGACAATCTCTGAGATTGGAGGTAAATACAATTTTTTTTTCCCTCTATTTTTTCAGCATTTTAAAAAAAAATGGAGTCGACTAGCAATCTCGGCCCAACTCAGGGTCCGATTCTTCTTGGTAAGAATTACGAATTCTGGTCTCTTCGAATGAAGTCGTTGTTGCAAGCACAAGAGTGCTGGGAACCAGTGGATCTTGGCTATGTAGAACCAGATCCAACAACCCTCACTGCCATGACAAATGCGCAGAGAATTGCTCAGGCAACTCTGAGGACAAAAGAAAACAAAGAGAAATTTTGGATTCAGAATTCTATGGATGATTCGATTTTTTCTAAAATCACAAGCGCTGGTACTTCCAAACAGGCCTGAGACATCCTCAAAACGTCCTACCAAGGAAATGACAGGGTAAAAAAAATTAAATTGCAGTCCTTGTGGACACAATTCAAGACTCTCAGGATGACAGAGTCTGAAACTGTAGTTCAGTTCATGACCAGAGTCATGGGAATCGTGAACCAGATCCGACTCATTGGTGAAACCATCACTGATCAACGAATTGTTGAGAAAATTCTCAGAAATTTACCCAGGAAATTTGAAATGGTTGTAACAGCCATCCTTGAATCCAAGGATTTGTCAAGATTTTCAACAGATGAACTAATTGGTTCTCTGATGACACATGAGACAAGACTACATCTTACAGATGAGTCAATATCCAATGCCTTCCAAACTCAATTCTCATTCAGAAGAGGGAAAGGTAGAGGAAGAAGTAGAGGAAGAGGGAACACTCAGGGTAACCCTCATAACAGTGGAGGAAATAGACAACAATATCCCACTCAGAACTTCCATGGTCCCAGAAATCAACAACACAATCAACATCAGAATTTCCAGCCTCAAAGAGGCAGAGGGAGAAGGTCGAATGACCAATCCAGCATTCAATGTTTTTATTGCAAAAAGTATGGGCACTATGAATCTGAATGCAGGAAGAAGCAGGCAGATCATCTCTCAGGCAGAGCACATGTGTCAAAACACACGGGAGAAAACTCAGGAGGTATGTTTCTCTCATGCCACAAAACTGAACAACAACCTAAAGATCTCTGGTTGCTAGACAGTGGTTGCAACAATCACATGACAGGTAACAGAGAATTACTTTCCAGCATTGATTCTTCAATTTCATCTCATATTACCCTTGGAAATGACTATTTAGTCAAAGTTCAAGGAAGAGGAACTGTTCCTATTCTTACAAAACAGAATGTAAAGAAAGACATAAACAACGTCTACCATGTACCAGACTTAAAAGATAATTTGTTAAGTGTAGGACAGCTCATTGAAAAAGGATATAAGGTACTTTTTGAGGGAGCATCTTGTAAAATCTATGATAGAAAACCCAGCAGAAAATTAATTTCTGAAATCCTTATGACTCCAAATATGATGTTTCCCCTTATCCTCAGAATTGCAAATCTGAATCAACCTTATGCACAGAATGCATCAACCATGAATGAATCAATGGTTTGGAATACAATATTTGGACATCTATCATTTCAGAGTCTAAGTCTTCTTTAGAAAAACTCCATGGTCAAAGGTCTACCTATTTTTAAAGAGCAAATCCCCCCATGTGAGTCCTGCATACTTGGAAAACACAAGAGAACTAGTTTTTCCACAGTCTTCCAATCAAGCCAAACTGCATCTTGAACTCGTTCACACTAACCTATGTGGACCAATGCAAACAGAGTCAATAGGTGGTAGTTTTTACTTTCTAACGTTTATTGATGATTTCAGCAGGAAAATCTGGATATATTTTCTCAGACACAAGTCTGAAACATTTACAAAATTCAAAGA
>SNQJ01S0037510.1:153520-190399 GCA_010110895.2 Picea sitchensis | reverse complement strand
ACTGAGTTCTTGCTCAGTTTCAGTTGGTCTTCAAGAATGAAGATGAAGATGAGAAATTTTTCAGGTCCAAGAAGGTTCAGAGTCCATCATATACAACAGCGATGGAGTTGTTGAGATCAGTCTCCAAGTGGGAGATTGTTGGTTGTGGAGCCTGATTATCTTCCTGATTTAGAGGTCTTTTACTTTCAGACGTGTGTATACCCCATGAAGTATTTACACCCTAGAAGTATGTACACTCTTCCATGTGGGGGAGTGCAGAGGGGAGGTACCCTCTCTGCAGGGTCCAGGGGGGCTATCCCCCTGGTTGGGGGCAAGCGAGCCCCCAAAGAAAAAATTGCCTTGTAAAAGTATATTGTAATTTCATTGTAAATCTGGATCATTCATTATAAGGTCGCATATCTAACGATAGAGATTATGTTAGGGTTTTTTTCCCTAGAAGGCAACCCTCTTTTATGAGGGAAATGTATTGCGGCTATGTATGTTGGTGAGTATTGTATTCTGAGAGTGGAGACTGTGAGAGAAAGAAGAGGAAGTTACAACGAGTTTTGCTATAGGTTGTATCCCTTCATTTTGTTGGATAATAATAGAGAAAGGACCTAGCAATTTCTCTGGTGGACGTAGCCCACACTGGGTGAACCACGTAAATATGTGTCTCTCTTGTATTGTGTATCTTTTGTGTTTTGTTTCTGCATTTGTTTTATTTTATTTCTCCGAGGTCTTGTTTTTCTAACACCACTAATACAATCAAGTCCAAAAACCAACTAAATAAATCAACAACATCAATGGTAATCAATGGCGCAATAGTGTTCTAATAATCAATCACACATCACATAAATTCTAAGGCTCAAGAGAATTTAATTACTAGGTGCTACACTTATTTTGGTCACTCTGATGATGACTCTACAGGCATGTGTTCAGGCTCTCAAAACAATCTTTTACATGATAAAAATGACTAAGTTCTTCCCCTACAAGGCATATTTTTAGAACTATGTCGCAGACAGATAGTGGTACACAGTAAGGAAATCATTGATTTCCGCAGACTGCTCTATGCCTGACTTGTGAGATTTCCACATGCTACTATATAGGCAGTGTGCAACGGCATTTGAAGCTAAGGAAAGGAAGAGGTTTCATGAAGTTTCTAGAAGGACAATCTTCTAGAATGTGAGGTGGCGTCTGTATGGTTGTGGTCTTACTGGCTTCTCTGATTTGGTGGGATCATCCTCATCCATGTAACCACTCCACCTTCTCCTATATAATGATAGGTTTCTCATGGAAAAGGTTAAGCAAGATTGAGCAAAGAATTGCTGAAAGAATAGGCTGAAGACTGTGTGAAGGATCCTATTACAACTGATGCTTGTGGTCTCTAGTTATCCATCAAGCTTTTTTGGATCATCTTCATACAAATTCAGAGCAAGTGTATCTGTGTGTTGGAACAAAGGACCACCGAAAGGGAACTTGTGACATCAAGGCAATTTGGTTGTATATTCCACTTTTACTTAATATGATACGACGACATGTTTCTTTCCTAAAATCATTAGTGTTTTATTACATGAATCCTTGATCACGTGTTTAGGTTTCCATTGAATCTACAATTGTTTCTTTCACTTTGGTTAGTTTGTGTCATTGTTGATCTGATTTCACAAGAGCACTGGAGCGAAGCAGGGACAACAGAGATATAAGGAAGCGATATCTAAAGGTATGTCATCTATTCCTTCTTTGGTAGTAAATTCAATGGTAGAAACTTAGGGAAAGCATCATGTCCTGTCTTGTTTTGTTCTAGATCTAGGTGGATCTAGGGAGATTATTTTATGTCCACATTCACCAATTTATCCAATAACACTAGGTCAATCATACAACAATATAAGTTAAGGCGCAATGTGATCGACTTTATTTTATTTTCAAGGCGCAAAGTAGACATCTATCTTCATGACTCCTGGATGAGCCATGTACACTGTTCTATGAGCCTCTTTTAAGATCAAAATTCTCATATCGTCGTTAGGCGGTATGTAAATCTAGTTATTATAGCTCATCAATCCGTCATTTTACAATGCACATCCTTCAAACTTTGGTACCAACATGGTGTCTTTTCCAGTATTTTTCTTAACTTCTTTATACCAGTCATCGTCGGCTTGTATAGTTAGAATATTTTCTCAAAGATTCGTTTTAAGGGGTATCACCGAAAATATGCGTGGTCTCCGACTCAACACATATTCCACTCTGTTCACTTTTCATTTTATGTAAGTAATCCCAAAATTGTATTCGCTAAGTAATTCTGACCAACGCCTATGCCATGCGTTCAAGTCACTTTGCGTAAAAATGTGTCGCAAACCACAGTGGTCTGTTTTTAGTTAAAATTTTTGTCCAATCAAGTAGTGCCTCCACACTCTTAGGGCATACACAATGGCCAGTAACTCCAAATAATTTGTCGCGTAGTTCTCTTCATGCTTTCTTAATTTCCTTTAGATGTAAGCGATCACTCGATTGTCTTCCATCAAAGCTCCGCCTAAGCCTTCTTTGGATGCATCTGTGCATACCAGGAAGTCCTTGTCCATATCGATGAATTTTATTATCGACATTGTCATCAACAGTTCCTTAAGCCTTCGAAAGGCTACTGTGCATTTCTTGGTCCATCCAAACTTCTTGTTTTTCTTCTGCAATTCTGTAATCAGATTTTCTATCTTCGAAAAACCTTCGAAGAACCATCGATAATATCCTATTAAACCCATAAAGCTATGTACTTATTGTATGTTCGTCGGTGTAGGCCATTCCATAATAGAATATAACTTCACTAGATACACAACGATTCCTTCACCAGAGATAACATGCCCCAAATAATGAATCCTCGATTGATAAAAAGAGCATTTTGACAGTTTCTCGTAAAATTTGTTTTCTAATAAACACTGTAGTACCAAGTGAAAATATTCATCATGTCCTTCTGTCGTTCGAGAATATATCAATATGTCGTTAATCAATACGTGAACAAACTTTTTCAAGTATACGTGGAACACCCCATTCATCAAGCTCATAAATACACCTGGGGCGTTTGTCAATCCAAATGGTAAAATGATAAACTTGTAATGCCTAAACCTCATCTTGAATGCGGTCTTAGGAATTTCTTCCTCTTTGATCCGTAGCTGGTGATATCTTGATCTAAAGTTGATATTTGAAAACATTTCCATGTAACTAAACTCGTCATGTTCGATTTCCCTTACCTTAATTCTTTTTAGCATTGCACCAGAACTAAATCTCTTTGTAGCACTAAAATACTAAAGGTTTGGTCAGAGATGGTACCTGACGTCTCGATCATAGTAGACTAGTGCTCGGCCTGGCAGTTATTCACCGATGCATGAATTTGGTGGGCCTTGCCCAAATCTCCAACTATAGTGTGTGTGATTGACCCGACTTCTCTCGCCCTCTCAACCGGAAAGTCACGTTGTTAATGTGTCTCTCCACATGTCCAACATCTGGTCTTCAGTCCAATACTCCTAGTCCCCGAAGTAGAAGTTGTTGGCCCACCATCCTAAAACCCTGGTTTATTCTGCTAAACAAGCCTAAACTATTGTTGATGCGGACGATGGTGTTGTTGGTGTTGTGGTCATCTATAGGGAGTCTACTGCTGAGACACCAGTTGATGTGGTGTCATGAACGTGGATCCTCTCGAAGTACCTTGAAACCCTGATGAATGTCTAGCTAGTGTCTGATGTTGTTGCGCACTAGATGTCGGTTGTGCCTTCAGTCTCACAAGAGTCCTGCCCTCACTCTCACTGATCAGCTCCTCCTCATCTATGAGGGCCTTCTGGACTACATTGTGCAACGTTTGAGGCATCAGGATCCTCACTTTTGAACGAATGTTGATGTTAAGGTCAAACACAAAAATTTTTACCTTGAGCTTCTTAGTGTTTAGATGCAGAGCATACCTAAGTAGTTCCATGAATCGAGCCTCTTACTCGGGCACCGTACGATCGCCCTGTCATAAGGAGTTGAACTCATTGAGGTGGCGCTAAATGAATTCCTCTAAAAAATACCTCTCTAGGAACCTCTCCTCGAACAGTTCCCATGACACATCCTCAATGGCCATGTTCAATTGTTGTAGGAGTGTCTTCCACCATAGAAGAGTGCTCCCCTTCTACTAAAATACCACCATGCAAAGTTTCATGTTGGAGGTGTAGTCACGAAGTGCGAAGAAAATTGCCATGTTCTCCAACCATGCCTCGGTGGTTGTGTTGTCCATGGCACCCAAAAAATATGGAAACTTGACCTTCCCGAGCTATATGTGAACGTTGCCAATACTTATTGAGGTGCATTGTGGACCCTCAGGGGGTACATCATAATAACCATAAAGATTACATCTATAATAACATATGTCAATTTATTGATGCAATTAGCCATCTATGTTAGAAATCAAGTAATGGTCTAAGTATATTTTACCAACAAGATATGATTTACCAACTACATAAACAATTTTTACACCAGAGCCTTGACCGTTACTTTAGGGATTTATTTCTCTTACTATTCCAAGGGGTTGACCATTAGGAGCTAACCGCTAAAATAAATAACCTTCTTAACAAACATATAAGATTCAAAATATTTTTATATATTCAGATATAATATTTCCCTAAACATCGATCTTCTCAACTATGCACAAGGGTTGTCACTACTTCATTAATATTATAAAATGTATAAGATTAGTCACAGAAATCCATAAAAAGAATCTTGAGCTACTTGCATAATCTTTCATAAAAGACTAAGAAGATCAACCTAAAAAGCACTAAAATAATTATTTGGTAACCTACGTATTGATCAAGGGAACTCTAAGAAGGTCAATCATCCCATGTTACTTTAATAAGGTTGACATGTGAACTTTTACATATAAAGAAAGGTTAGGAATATATTTAGTGGTGTACTCAACAATTATTATAAGGATAATGGTGTACTCAACAATTATTATAAGGATAAAAGGGTAGAAAACATAATTAACAACCTTAATGCGTATTGGGTGATGAGGTGATTGGTAAGAAGTAAAGAGTTGGGTACCTACAACACAACTAACAACTATAAGTTTGCCCCTTGCTCTTCCACATTTCACCACCGATTACAACATTAACACAATGAAGTTTGTGCAGCATCAAAATCGACAAAGCAGAGAACAACTGTCAACGCTTGGAAAGTGGGTGAGGGCTCAGAGCTTATGACTCTCCCCAAAAACGCAAAGTTTAAGTTCGTTGGGTAATCTCCTGGAAAAATCGTTGAGTGATTTATAGGAAAAAATGAGGAGAAGCAATTGCTAAATTTTAGTGAGGATGTAATCAACTCGCAGAGAGCAGTAAAAATCGTAGAGATACTTATGAATCTCAGAAAAATTCGGATGAAGGAAGCTAGACAAAATGGTGTAAAAGCGCAGAGACATTTAGTCCTCTCTGAAATAATTTAGGTACAATAAAGACAAAACGCAGACGCATTCATCACTGGAAAACGTAGAGCCAACTTCTCAAAGAACGTAGAGTTACACATCAACGTAGGGATAATATTGATGAAAGAAAAATGCAGGGGAGAAGCAAATGAAAACGCAGAGAATAACGATGGAAATGGGTTGGGAAAAGAGTGAGGCGCAGAGCCTATGGATCCCAAAAACGAAGAGAAACTTGTTGCAATTAAACGCTGGGCAATGAAATAGGTGCAGGGTTTATAGCTCCGAAACATTAATATAGAAAAGAAAATCAAGGATTTTATATAATTTTTCTTAGTTACACCTTTTTCATTTGCACATTTAATTCATTTTTTTTTAAATTAATTAGGAATTATCCCCCCATACACTTTCCCCTGTTCCATTAGTTGTATCAATAAATCCACAATTTAATTTAATTAAATGTCAATTTCCCTCATCCATTTCACCTGTTCCATTAGTTGTACCAATAAATCCACAATTTAATTTAATTAAATGTCAATTTCCCTCACCCATCATAAAAGAGCTCCTAAAATCACTTCTAGTTGTCCCTTTATTCTTTTTATTTTCCATTTATGACACGCCTTTGTAAAACGAAGTTGATTTAAAGTAGGAATGTTCTCTAGTTCGACTAGACTCTAGATACCTTTCTATGCTTACACTTTCTTGTATTCTTTATTCCTTTCTTAATTTAATTTCTAATTTGGTATTTACTTGCACAATGTGTATTAAATCACTCTTTATATTTTTTATATTTTTTTTATTGGTCTCTTAAATTGGTTTACTTCATCCCTCATTATTTAATTTATTAAATTAGTTGTTAGCCTTCTCACTAATATTAGACTTAGGATTAGTTACATTTTTATTTGAACGAGCATAGAACCTTAGGGATTATGATTAATAAATTCATTCTTTTGTTAATTAATTTATCAATTAATTAATTCTGCAAGTGCTCAAGATCTTACAAGGTTTAAAATTCGTTCAAAGTTTTCTAGGCCACTTAGATTCATTAACTCACCTTTTTAAATACAACGACGTGCCCTTCAAGACGCACTCCGTGCTCCAAGGGTGCCACTCGCCTTTGACTCGTTTTGGTAGTTGTCCAACCCTTGGAGTCAATACTCCATTCAGGTGACCTTGTGAAAGACTAAGGGCTTCTAAGGAATAATGACCTTACCAAATTGCATGCCCCTTAGAAATATTAATGAGTTATTGTCTCAGTCTTCCCTCATGACATCGTGGATCTCTCGAACTAGGTAATTGTCAACCTACAATTCGAGCCACGAAGGGAGTGCTAGTAGGTTGTGTCAGGGGTGCTTCCACACCTCTTCCTCAATATCTGGTCTATTTTCAAGGCCCCTTTACACTTTATGTGAGTCAGATTAGAAAGCAATCATGAGCCTGCATCCATCAACGAAACATTGTCAATGATCCATAAACAACATCACAATATAATCGATCATATGCCACATATGCATAAATGAAATACTCAAACCAATATAGTCCACTCCCCGACTCAATCCCTAGTCCAAGGAGGTCCATTGATTCCATCGACATCCTCAATCTGTCAAGTGTCCTGCACACTCATGGGAAACTTGTCAATAACATCTGTCAATACATAGATATCAAACAATATAAATCATAACCCGTTAGCATAACCATAATAATCCATAAGCGAAACATATAACCATATACCAAATTGGATCACTTGCAAGCTAGTGTCCTCAAAGAATAAGTCAATAACATGTGCTCTCAAGAGCAGGATGTTACAAAACCCTAATCTAGAAGATCAAAAGTATCTGTGTTATGACTAGTGGAACGAAAAAAATTAACATTATTAAAATAAGAACAAAATCCCATGATCTCCAGAAATAATCCAAAATTTTAAACATTCCATCACCAACTATCATAGGGGGAGTGTTTTATAAATTTATTTAACCTTTATTTAATATATATTAAATAACAATCTAAAGAGAAAATTAACATATATATATAACAATCTAAAGAGAAAATTAACATATATATATATATATATATATATATATATATATATATATATATATATATATATATATAACATAAAATTAAAGAAAAAATAAACAATTTAAAGTTAAATATAAAAATATTTTCATAAGGAAAAAAAATGGATAGATCATTTTTTATAAAATCTATAAACCGATAAAAAAAAAAAATTAATATTGGAAATAAGTAAAATTTCAATATTGATACTTACTTTACTCATCTCTCTCCATTTTCCTATAAAAAGAAAATTTAAACATGACTATGTTACATTGAAATTCTAGCACGACCTTTAGATTCTGCACTACTGAGTAAGTCCAATGTCAATAGTTTTTCCTTCTTCCCTGCGGCTTTAAGTCAAAACACTATATCATATAAAACTAGGAAAACAAAACAATGAACTTGATTTCTTTATTTGTGAAATTAGCATAATGTCCCATTGAATTCTTAGCATGAGCTTTGAATTTTGCATTACCTGGTAAGTCCAATGTCAATAGTTTTCCATTTTATTGGGATGAACTCAACTTCCAAAATTGAGGATGTCTTAATATATTATAATAATCGAGGGATCTTTCCAATGGGAACAATGGAAACCATGCAGAGGGTAGAAACAATCATATTACTGCACAATTTGGCACTAGGACCATGTATATAATAATTCTCATGCCTCTTATGCCTCAGTTCATAGGGAACCAACAAATAAGGAATCAAGGGAAGAAAGGACAAGGTGAGATGTTTGATGATTATTGGAGGGAATACTAGGCTCTTGGTTACAAATTTCAGGCATCCATGTCACTACAATACTACTGTAATATCAAGTAGAAGAACAGACCAAGGGAGGCCAACAAGGGCCAACAAAACATCGATCTCATGAGAAAGTTTCAGAAGCTCACCATTTCCTTCTTTAATGGTTCAAACAAGTTCAAAAATAGAGAATGGGTGAATAAGTTGGACACACACTTCCATCTTAACCCAATTTCAGAGGCATACGAGATTAAATTCACTACCTTTTACTTAGATGGGGAGGCCTATGAGTGGTGGTACCATGGATTGGTCACTTTGGGACATGCTAGCATCACTTCCTATCTCGAATTGACATATAAGTTGATGAAAAGGTTTGACAGGAAGGATCCAGAATTACATTTCAGATATTTGGCACAACTCAAACAAGTTGGGATAATGAATTCCTACATCACTTAGTTTTAGAGACTTGTAGTCACAATGAAAAATATATCTTATTAGATATTGGTGATTTTGTTCAATGAGGGTTTATTTGATCCACTGCGTTATTGGGTAAAATCCTTCATGCCCGAGACTCTACAGGATGCCATTATCAGGACATGGTACATGGAGGATGTAGTCCCAAGTACAAAAAAATTCTCCAAACCATTCATTCCACAAAAAGGAAAAGATAAATAAAAATTTCAAAAAGAGGGAGTTGGTAAGGAGAATATGGATGAGGAAACTCATAATGGGTTGAGAAGAAAGAATATTTTCTTCACATGCAGGGACCATTGGGAACTTTCACACATGTGTATGGGAAATGGTAAGGCGCACTATATAAAAGTGCTTTCACATAGTGAGGAAGAAGAGGAAGTGGAGCAGGTACATGATGACGAGAAAGACATATCACCTGATGAACGGCCACATGTGGAGGTCAAGAGTGGAGCTATCACCACTCTATTAAGTGTCCCCATATTTCATACCTATAGGATCCATTGTGTATTTCAGGGTTAGCAGGTCATTGTACTAATTAATGGTGGGGAAAACCACAACTTCATCAACTCATCCATGGTGGCTAAGAGGGGAATTCATATGGTGTATTTTGAGGGGTGTGATGTAGTTATAGTTGGTGGGTGCATTATTCCTTGGACATAGAATATCCCACACTTATGCATAGCATTGGGAAGCTACATAGTGACCAATGATTTCTATGTAGTTGAGTTGTAAGACACCAATATCATATCGGGGTTCCATGTTATAGAAATATTTTCCTCACCCGTGCAACTTGCTCAGAAGGCCTTTTCCATTTCCCTATGCAGACTTGAAGTCCCTTTTTACAATTCCCAGAGCTAAAAATAATAATTTTCCACTTATACACACCCTAATAGTTATACAACATGCGTATATGTAGATTGCACCATTACATCCAATGTACATAAGGTTTTGTGCCCAAAATTAAAAATTGTGTCAGGTTTCCATGTCATGTCATGAGATCCATGATCTTTGACCTTCCATATATTGGAAACGTTTCGACTTGTCCCTTTAGTTCCATTTGAAGGCTATAGATGGTCCATATCCAAGCTATGGAGAAAGGGAGAAGAATTTAATTTTTGAGAGAAAATTTACTCTGGATAAATTATTCACTTCATATTGAGTCTGCATCCCTTTTTCCTTTAAAGTCTGAACACATTGTTCAACCCTCATGCTCTTCAATATTCAATGGAGAACCTCATTGTCTCTCTTATATGAGATTTCCTTTGGTGGAGGATTGAAGTGGTGGAGGCCCAACTAGAAGGGAACTAGTTTCTCAGTTCTGAGACGTGGCAACACAAAAAAAATTCATTCATACACTTTTGTTGATCATATTTTAATAGAAATACTCTTTTCTCATCCAATTAATGTCTTGCAAATATTTGAATTGTTATTCCATGGGCATATTTGTGATGAATATTGATGGATTATGCTATTATATGTTCTAACATTATATATTATCACCACATGCTTGTGTATCTTGGTTTTTAGGAAAATTTCCAGGTGTATATATTTGAGTCGAGTGCTCAATGGTGGACTTCATTGAAAGTCCAGATGAGGTAGCTTCTTTATCTTGTCTTGTTAGCATATTTTTTTATATAGAATACTTGAGATTAGAGTTGATTTATGCAGTCGTTTCGGTCTTTTGTGGTTTACCCATGCCATAGAGTGATTTTCCTCGTAACATTCCAATGTCTTGTTTCCTTAAGAAAACATTATGTTGACTACGAAGCCATAGTGTTGGTTTTCAAAGAAGTAGATGGTAGGAAGGTGGTTTTGAGGGGAATTTAAAATGATACTCCTAGGATTGTCTCAACCAAAAGAATGGAGGGTATATTAATACATGGGGATGTCTCTTATGTAGTAGAGTTTTTTATCTCTATTGAGAAACATTCTAACAATATCCATTAGTATCATATAGACATCTAGACACTGCTAAGAAAACATGATCAATTTTTTGGACAAATGCCTCTAGGGATACCATTAGACAAGGTATTTGAGCACACTATTGAATTGGAAGAGGGAGAAAAATGTGTGATCACCACTCCCTAATGGAATCCAAAGAAATTTAAGGATGAGTTTGAGAAGGCCATTAAGGAACTACTAGAGATGGAACACATCAGGCCTAGCTCTAGTGCATTTAATTATTCTATAGTGTTGGTGAAGAAAAAGGATGGAACAATGTGGATGTGCATTGAATATAGAGAATTTAATAAGAAGATGATAAAGAACAGGTACCCTATTCCTAGGATTGACAAGCTTCTAGATTATTTGCACGGAGTGGTGTATTTTTTGAAGATTGATCTTCAATCGAGGTACCACTAAATCAGAGTCAAAGAGTAGGATATTCCTAAAACTTATTTCAAATTCAATTATGGGCATTACAAGTTTTTTTTCATGCCATTTAGGCTGACCAATGCACCATCGAACTTTCAATCCTACATGAATCACATATTCCAAAAATAGCTAAGGAATTATTTTTTAATATTCTTTGGTGATCTTCTAATATATAGCATGACATGGGAGGAATGCTTGGAGCATTTAAATGACATCATGAGTAACATGGAGGAGCAATCATTATATTCCAAGGAGTCAAAGTGTGAGTTTGGAATGATAAATATATTATACTTGGGTCATGTGGTCAGTACTCATGGGGTACAGATGCATACAGATAAGATACAGGATATACTAGATTGGCCACAAACCAAAAACCTTACAAATTTGAGTGGTTTCTTTGGTATTTTCAACTACTATAGGAAGTTTGTGAAGGGTTTTTCATAATTGGATGCACCACTCACAAATATCACAAATAAAGAGGAATTTAGGTGGACAAAGGAGGATCAAAGTACATTCGATAAGATGAAGGAAGTGATCAGAACTTTCCTAGTTAGACTATCAGTTATTGATTTGAATCATCCCTTTGTTCTTGAGTATGTTGCATTAATTGAGGGGATAGAATAATTTTTTATGTAGCAGAGGCATATGATAGAATACGAGATTAGGAAGTTCACATACTCAGAGAGAATATACTCCATCTATGACAAGGAAATGCTCAACATCATACATGCCTTGGAAAATTTTAGACAGTACTTGGTAGGAAAAACATTTGTGGTTAAGACCGATCACGACAACTTGAGACACTTCTTGGGGAAAGAGGACTTGAATGAAAGGAAATATAAGTGGGTTAGAAAACTGTAGGTATATGAATTTGACATTTAGTATTTAAAAGGAAATAAAAAAGTGGTTGTTGATGCTCTCTCCAAGAAACCTAAGATATGTTCTCTTGCAATGATTTCAACTGATTGCAAATCTCGTCTCTTGGTGGAGTATTCCAAGAACACAATTTATTGTGAGATGATGGATTTCAATGTCTAGGATGACACATACAAAGTCAGGGATGATATCATCTACTACAAATACCGCATAAAATTAGTCCTAGAATCTACATTGAAGGAGCAGATCATGAGAGCTATGCATGCTATACTTTTGGAAGAGCACCATGGATACTTTAAAACTTACAAGCAGATTAGAGAGAGGTTCACTTGGAAGGGGATCAAGGATGATGTATTGAGGCCTGTGAGAGAGTGTGTGAATTTTTCAGCGGAACAAGTCAGAGTAGACCCATCCTGCATGATTACTAAAAAATTGTTGATTCTGGAATAGAAGTGGGAAAGTATATCCATGGATTTCATCATAGGTTTTCCTAAATTATAGGGAAGTGATTTCATATATGAGGTGGTCGATCAGTTTACCAAATTTTCACATTTATTTTCCATATCTTCATGATACAAGGCATCATAGGTAGCATAGTTGTTCTTCAGGGAGGTATTCAGACTCCACGGGTTGTCGAAGTATATTGTCAATGACAGGGACAAGAGGTTCCATAGTGAATTTTGGAAAAATTGGATTGAGTGGTATCTACATGATGCAGGACCACTAGTTACCACCCTCAGATAGATGGCCAAACAAAGATAATGAAAAATTGTATTGAGGGGTATCTACGTGATGCAGGAGAAAAACCACCCCAAGTCAAACTTGAAATTTCATGAAGCTTTGAGAAGGCACGGCGTTGCTGAGAGGACATGATTTCCTTGTATTTGCTTGAATTTATTGAAATATTTGTGTAATTTTCACTTTGGAGCATCTATTTAACTATTTTAGGAGGGAATCATGTGTCTGAGATGATCCACAATATTTTATTTTGTTTTTTAAATGTAAGCCTACAAGAATTGTGAGTTAAGAGGTCGACAAGATGTAAAGATCAGGCTAGGCCCAACGAGGCATTTGTATTGTATTCGAGCTCGATATAATATATATTGAAATATTATTTGTGTATTCTTGTCTAAATTATGAATGTATGTGTGTAAACATGTGTGAGAGAATCATATTGTAGGTCTAAAATCTATGATACAATGTCATATTCCAGCGAGGAGAGAGATCGACCATCGATCTCTAAAAGGATCAATGGTGATATGTCATCAAGTGATATCGGGTAAAGGGGAGATCCAACCGTCTGTCCATAGAGAAGATCAATGGCTGTCATTGAAAGATTATCAAAAAATCATAAGGATTTTAGTAGAAGGAGGTTCGAAACACATGGAATAAGTGGAATGGCGAGGAAAAAATCATGACTATTAGATCAAGGTAAAGTTAAGTCTTGATCATTCGATTGATATCATAGTAAATTCATCACTTCACGTAGCTGGAGGATTTTGATCGCTCTATCTATATCCATATCAATGGTCCTCATTACATCAGATCGCAGACAATGGAAGTTTTCAAGACTTCAAATCCCTAAAATTTCCAAGGTCCCAATGACAAAAAATGTCAGAGTGACGTAAGAAATTCAATTTAGGAGGTGAGATATGAAGACTTGATCCCATGACATATGGTTTCCATGGTAAACCTTGGAATTTATATCAACGTTGGAGATTATATCTTCAACACGAGAGATCAACGACTCTCTTTACGGTGGATTGCAACCATCAGTACTTTTTGGTAGTTGGGAACTGTAAAACTTCCCAATGTCCCAACATTGATATAGGTCAGGTTGATGTCAAAGCCCCACTTCAGAGACGACATGTGGTGAGGATAAATCCCCATGATTTCCTCATGAGGATAAAGTTTAGTGGTGTCCCCATGATTTGTATTGAGTTTTATTAAGGATAAATCAATGATCCAAAAAGGATCTGAGATCCATATCAATGGTGCATATTATATCCCCTCATTATTGTTCATCATTGATCAACGTTAGGATCAATGATATATTGAACGTGTACACATGTAGGCCATCATATGGTTCTCATCACTTTGTATTATGTAGAGGAAGGATTAAGCCTCATGATTCAAGAGAATTGACGGATTCTGGTTAGTCGATGGTTCTAGCCTTTGTTCATGTGAGATAAGTTTTGGTTCCGAGAAGTTATAAGTTAAGTCCTCCGACTAGAGCTCGGGCTTACAACAATTAGACTAGCACCAATTATCCACCAAGGGTGTTAAGTATAATTAAGTATCTACAACAGGGATTGAGGATTTATTGTTGCATGGACATTCAATATATATTGTGGGATAAAGAACCCATGGGTTCGAGGATCAAAATAAATGATCCTAAGGACCTCGATTATTTGTCTTATCAAATAAGTATCAGGCCATAGGAACTTGATCATATCAAGTGGTATAAGAGCATATCAAAATATTTCTCTGCAAGAGAGTGAGTACATTTGAAACAACCTATGCGAGGAGTGCTCAGAAGAGATTCCAGAGGAGAGAAATAGGAGTATACCAAAAGACTGATATTGGGAGGGAATCTTAGTGAGGTATTATGTAACAAGGTATAAGGCATGTTACTGCAGATGGTTTATTGCATCTAGTTATAACCCTATATTTCATAGGATCACCTGATTATTAGAATATCTTTCTTTTCTTTTACAAAAGAAAAAGAAAAAGAAAAAAGAAAAAGAAAAGAGAAAAAGAAAAAGCAAAAAAAGGAAAGAATAAAAATATAAAAAATCATAAGTGGGTATAAAAACAAAATATAGAAAATATAAAACCCCATGAAATAAGATTGGTTTGATTCATACTACATAATCATGATCAAACCTTTTAAATTTATGTTGATAGGATAGTGAATAAATTTGGCCAAATAGTCTAACCTTGGCCAAATTAAATAGGTTAGTGAATAAATTTGCCCAAATAGTCTAACCTTGTCCAAATATATTAAGTTACAGTAATTTTTAATCCAACATTCTAAGTTCGATTAATGGGTTAGTTGATTAGACTAGGAGTTAGGTTAGTATTGGATTATTTTAATAAATATTTGCGAAGGATTGATCAAATACCTTTTATTTGATTTAATTTGATGTGTTTACCTTAGGAAATGACCCCTTGGTGAAAAAAATAAAGGGGGATATAGCACAACCCACAACATGTTTTTATCCTAATTTTCTATCGGGATATGAAATTTTTTCATTATGCAACTAAAGGGGGCATAGTTTTCAGTGGTTGATCAAGTTGCGGCCAGATCAACGACCGACAATGATTTTCGAACCCCCCGACCTTTCTAACTTTAATGGTAGGGAGAGGGTCCGGCAAAATTGGTTTCCCAGTGCGGGCTCTACGTGACGTGTCACTCCCACATCTTACTGGATCCCCTCCTGCTCAATTCCACTTACCATCTACCCCCCCCTACGGGAACCCACCTAAATGCTCATCCAATACTGCCCACATCACTCTGCCACTGTAGCCCACTACCCTATCAAACATAACACTCATCTACCCATTGGCCAATCAATGTCATCCATGTCACACTCATCTACCCTTTGGCCAATCAATGCCATCCCTCATTACTGTTATTCTCCCAGTCACCACCTGCGCCATAACGGACACCCCCCTACACCATTTAACCCTGTTTCTTTGCCATTTCCATACTATTCAATGATCTAGACATTGTAGACACAGCGTCGACTCCAGGTTTCAAGCCAATCATTGCCTAGGCACACCGTCAACAAGCACCATTAAATCGGGTAACCACAATAATTATATTTCTGCCTTCAGATATCTGTTAGCTATGGTGCCCAAAACCAAGCCCGTTGAAACTTCCAAACTTTTCTTCCTCCTCCCGTCGACCTGGAGCGCGTTCCCCTAACTGACAAAGATTACAAAATTACAGAGCCGAAGTGTGAATTCGATTTCTTCGAATTACACTTATGTCTAAAAGACATTTTCTTAGACCAGAGTGATGAGATCGGACTCTAAGAGTCCAATCTACCATTATACAAGTTTCCCAATACCTATCACTTCCCATAGTTTTCACTTAAGTGTCAATCCGATTATCTTCCCGGCCAAAATGCCATCATGTCTTCATCGGGTGAAACTTTGTTCACCATTACCTCTGATTCAATAAACCAGATGTTACAGATCCCCATAATTGATTCTTCCAGCCCTTTCTCCATCGAAATCCTAAATGACCTCTACCAGAAACTCTTTTTCCCCCAAAGATCCCAAATCTTCGAAAAATTTCTACTAGAAGATGCATAGTTGCATAAGAAAAACCCTCCTTATTTGTCTTCTATTTTTTCAGTCAGAGCCAACCAAATCATTTCCACCCTTTGTTTCCTATTAGGATATTTTTTTGATGAATGGGTAAACAAACCTATTATGGGTTTTCTGTCCATTTTCTCCACAGAAGAGAAAGTTAAAACCCAATTCGATTTTAGTCAGTATCTGGCTGACAATATACATGAACAACTCTTCAAATTATCAACAAAAGGAATGTTCAGGTACTCATTATTGGTGTACCTATTCCTTTTCTTCTAGGAAGATAGATTCTCCTGTGCTCTCCAAAAACTAGATCAGGAAAGAAATCCTCAATCAATAACTTCTTGGACCTCAGTAGTAAGGAAAATTTCCATTGAGTTCGGCTTCAAAGGCTTCATTGATCATTTTTATCATCTAGTGGTGTGCACGATCAGTAATAGAATGGAGCCAAGAATAAATGAGGAGGTCCATATAATTATTCATCTATCTGACTTGGCCAAAACAGGGGATTGGTATCTTTACCAGAAACACACTGAGATCAGAGTATATGCATGTGAATTGCCACCATATAAATTGCCAAAATACCTCCTTGTCAGGATATTTGCATTGGAATATATCATGAAGATGATAAACTCTTATGGCATCCACTTTTTATCACTTAAAAAGAAACAAAAAATCAGGATCAAGAGCCAAATTGGTTCTTTCATACGCAAGAACAGAGCTATAGGAGAAGAGGCTAATAACCTCTTGAAATAGATGAACTTCAGTCTGAGCTTCGCATGGAATTATGACCCATTTGGTATTATATCAGAAACCAGGCTCAAAAAGAAGAACTCTCCATATGCTCAAATGAAAAATCCTGAAATATACAAGTTTATGAATCAGACAGACTGGTAGGAAAATACATTGTTGGAGATAGAAGAACAACCTTCCCCTGTCAACATTTCACATACCAGCAGTCCTCAGGTGCAAACATTAAAAATATCGAGGAAAGAGGTTTCACCTTCTGATCCATATTTTATGAGCATAAAAAAATTAATATAGGTTATTAACAGGTTCTTAACACAAAATAACATAGATACGGTAAAATTGGTTTTCTATTCAATAAGGAAATAAGATGAAATTGTAAAATGCAGCGAAAACAAGCTTGTTGGAATGGTGGAAGCTTATCTTTGAGAAGAGATGTGATGGTTGCACTCATTCGCAAGAATATGAATACAATGAGGCTCAAGGCCTTTTTAACAATAAACAAAAATTCCCAAAACCCTAGAAATCCAAAAACCTAACCCTAGGAGATGAAGCGCCAAAAGTCATGTGGGCCTCATTTGGGTAAGTTAGTACATCAACTTCCCGGGGTCGTAACTTTTGCATACGACCTCCGTTTTAGGCGTATAATAACCCGTTGGAAAGGTATCATTGAGGAAATTCATTTTTGGGTATCAATTTTTCCTTCAACTATCATTGAGAATATCTAACCTGAAAAACCTTCATTTAGGCCCTTAAAATGGCCCCGGAAGTTAAAACTACCAAAATTGTCAGAAAACTATTTTGAGCCAGTTGGAAGAGGTGGGTGGCCACCAATATCCACCTGGATAAATCCTCTCTCCTTAGACATTAATGGTCTCCATTTATTTGAGTTCACCCATCAGATGAGGAAATTTCTATTGAATTTGGCCCCGGGTGAACCACTTGCCTTGGTGCAGGAGTTGCCTTGCTTTGACGACTCGATAAAGTTGGATCCTTTGCTATCAAGTGCCTTTGATCTATGTGTCCACAATCTTATCACTAGATTCTTGTTGTATACAGTCGAGGTTGAGCTCTGTTGGTGTCAGCTTCTCTGTTACGTCTGAGGTGTTCAATAATGGTGATAAATAAGGGCAAAGTAGATCGACGTTGAACACTAGGTGCAGGCCAAGGAAAGGAGGAATGTTGAGCTCAAAACAATTATCCCCCATGGCCTTGGTAATGGTGTACGACCCATAATAGAGTGGGTGAATCTTTTGATGGGGTCCTATAAAGTGTTCTTTCTACAAGTGTAACCAAACTTTGTCACCCACCTGAAACTTATGTGGCACCCGATGTTGATCATGGCATTGCTTGTACTTGTCATTGGACTTTTGTAGGATATCCTGAACTTGATGGCAGATGTGTTGGATCCGCTCAATGAACTGGGTGGCTTTTCCAAATTCAGTTGGAGCAGGATATGAGTTGGTTGAGGTGACTTCAAGGGGAAGTACAACATCTATGGGACCCAATGGTTGGAATCCCAACCCCACCTGAAAGGGGTTGTGGTTGGTTGAGCTATGCAGGGATCGACTGTAGCTATTTTGGACATAGGGAAGGATATCATCCCATGTGCGAGGGTGCTTTGAATTATACATGTGAAGGATATGAAATCATTCGATTCACGACCTCAGTTTGGCCATATGTCTGGGGGTGGAAGGCCATGGATTTGGTGAGCTTGGTGTCCAACAGTAACTAGAGGCTCAACCATAATGTGCTGAGAAATCGACTGTCCCAATATGAGACAATGGTTTGTGGGATTCCAAAATTTACCCAAACTCGTTCAAAGAAAAGGTTGGTAGTGGCCTCTGCTGTGATGTTATTCTTGTAGGCAACGAGAATCGCCATCTTAGAAAAGCGATCAACAACCACAAAAACACAGTAATTTCCTCTCTTGGTGGATGGGAGGCCAGACATGTAGTATATTGAGATGGATTTCCATGGCCTCTCAGGAGTAGGAAGAGGGGTTTACAGGCCCTGTTTCTTAGTGGTTGGTTTGGCAATAGCATAGGTAGTGCAGGACTTGATATACTTACTGACCTCTTGTCGAAGTTTCAGCCAGTAGAAATGTTTCTCTAGCATTGCCACTGTCTTTTTGACACCGAAGTGTCCTGCCACCCAATTGTAGTGGGATTCCTAGATCATCTTCACTTGCTCACTTGATGGAACACAGATATGGCCCAGACGACACAGCAACCCATCCTGAAGATGGAAATTATTGACAACTGCGTTTGCACCCAACATTTGGTAGGTGATGGAGAAGTGTGGGTCTGTCTCATAGAGTTGGGGTCATCCAGAGGTCTAGCACCATGGTGAGTGTCGCGATTGGCGGTTTGCTGAGCCAATCATCGATGCAATTGGTGCTTCTTGTTTTATACTTGATGTTGAGGTGGAATTGCTACAAGTATGTGGACTACTTTTGATGGTGATCATTCTGCAATTTCCCTTATGTCTGCATGAACTATAGTGGCTTATGATCAGTGTGGATGATTTTCTCCTTCCCAAGAATGTAATTTCTCCACTAGTAGTAGGCTTGCACAATGGATTACATTTCTTTGTCATAAGTGGGGTACTTACGGACAACATTTGATAGTGTCTCACTAAGATAGGCCATGGGGTGGTTGTGTTGAGTGAGAACGACACCCACCGCATATTCTGAAGCATCTGTCTCGATCTCAAAGGGATGTTGTAGGTCTAGTAGTGAAATTATTGGGGTTGAGAACAAGTGTTGCTTCAAATCGTTAAACGCTTGTTGTTGGGACTTGGCCCACGCAAATTTCACATTACCACCACCCCTGGTTATTTGGCTGGCCAGTCACAGATGACTTGGATCTTGGTTGGATCCACATGTACTCCATGCTAATCAATTATGTATCCTAGGTAATGGACCCTGTCCATGCCGAAGGAGCATTTTTCCAAGTTGGCATATAACTTGTGTTGTCACAGGGTGTGCAGAAACAACTGAATATGCTACAAATGTTCGGCCCAAGTCTTGTTGTAAATGAGAATGTAATCCAGATACACCACTACAAAAGTATTGGTAAATAGTCGTAGGATATCATCTATCATCCTCATGAAAGTGGTTGGAGCATTTGTCAAACCAAAGGGCATGACCAACCATTCAAAAAGGCCTTCTTTTGACTTGAAGGCAATTTTCCATACATTTATCTATTCTATCGAGACCTGGTGGTAGCCAGACTTGAGATCAATATTACTGAAGTATTTGGCCCCTGTGAGTTGATCAAAGAGGTCGTCAATTCGGGGAATCAGGTACCAGTTTCTGACTGTGATTTTATTCAGATCCTGATAATCAATGTAGATTCATCATGTTCCATCTTTCTTCTATACCAGCATGATTGGGCTCCAGCAAGGTGACGAGTTGGGACAGATGTGCCCGTTGTGGAGAAGTTCTTGGATCTGTCGCTTGATATCCTCATTCTCTAACAGAGAGCGATGATAGACTATCCCATTGTGCAGTGGTGCGTCAGGGGTCAGATCAATGGGGTTCTTGAATGGCAGTGCAGAGGTACCCCGGTAGGTGAGGAGAAGATATCTGAGTATTCTTCCATGACCTTATCTACTTGCTTCTGTTGTGTGGAGAGGTTGGCCGCAGAGACCCTGGATGTGGCTATGATCTTTCACTTATTCTGAGAGAAATCACAAAGAAGAAAAACTTCCCCATATGAGAGATGACCTTCCTTCATTTCTTAGCAGAGATTAAGGAAATAGCACTAGTTGGGACTACCTCGGGGATCCTGTACAATTTCCTGTTCAAAGTAATAATAACACTACGAGGCCTAGACTCATATATAGCATGACGTTTCCATAAATAGGGTTGGCCCAAAAGAACATCACAAACTTCGAGAGGAGCAAAATCACACAATACCTCGTCTTTGAAGGGATTGATGTCATATGACAGTCAACACTGTTGGTTGACACGGAGATCGCTTCCTTGGAAGAGCCATCCAATGGCATATGGTTGTGGGTGTGGTGTTGTCAACGGGGCTAGCCACCTGATGACCTCTACTGAGATGAGGTTCTTCTGGATATCACTATCCATGATGAAGTGTAGTGGGGTGCCTTTTACCCACATCTGTGAATGGAAGAGGCGTTCTCCTTCTTTTGGCTCATCCGGTTCACCAGGCTGGAGCTTGGTGGTAGAAACGGTGGCACTGGGTTCCACATCAATGACCTGTCTTCCCATTTATAGTTCTATCTCAGAGTCTGAACACGCATCTAATTCATAGGCTTTCACTTCGGCCACCAACGACTTCTTTGAGCGACAGTCAACAGTGTTATGCCAAGGGCTCTTATGGAAGTCACACCACTTCCCAGTATCTTTCTTTGTCTTTCTGGTGTCCTTCTTTGCTTGCGTCCTGGACTGGTTGTCCTGATACTATCCATATTTTCTCTGTCCTTTGTTCTGTGGGTTGGGGCCGCCCTTTCCTGGCTTTTGTTGTGAGGGGTTCCCAGGCCCAAATTGTCGCATCTTTTGTTTGAGCTTATGCTCTTTCTTTGTTGTGAGGGGTTCCCAGCCCAAATTGTCGCATCTTTGTTTGAGCTTATGTTTCATTTTGACGGCATGTCGGTAGGTCATGCCCAAGGATATCCATTTTGGTATGGATGAAGCCCATGCAAATCATAGCGATACTTGATAATTTAGATTTCACTCCTAATCTTTGATACCCATCTGGTGCTCAAGTATGAAAGATATTCGTGAAATCTGGTACTGTTTGGTTCCTTTCTTGACGTGGGGTGGTCCATATGGTGTATTGGCCATCGTAGATTCCAACAAGGGTATTATTGTTCCTTAATAACATCCCTGAAGGAATCCTAGGTGGTCGTGACTGCAAATAGTGAGGGTTCCTTTGTTTCTTTTTGCTCACAAAAAGTTTCCCACCAATCTTTGACATGGGGAACGACTTTGAAGAGCGAAAAAGTAATATTTTCTCTATTTGAAAAGTTATGGATAGAAAAATACCCTTCTACTAGATTCAACCACTTGTCTACAACATATGCGTCTATCTGAACTTCAAATATAGGTATATGGAATTTTATTTTTACCTTGAAGGGGGTGGCACCTCTGCTCGAAGAAGATGCATCGCCTGTTGGTAGTCGTCGAAGGATTTTCACGAAACTATCCATCATCTCATTCCTTTATTGCATGAGGGATTCCTCAATCAATAGTTTGAAAGGATATCTTGTCCCAACATATTTATTTTCTTCTACCATGAGAGGTCGTTTGGGTGTGCGAGAGATTTTGTCCTCAAGAGAAACAAGCTCGAGACCCAACTATTTGTACTCCAACCTCATTGGGGACATGCATTAAGAAGACAAGGAGCAGAACGATCTGATACCACTGATCTGGATTTTATGAGCAGAATGAAATGACTATAGTTTATTAATAGGTTCTTAACAAAAAATAAAAAAGATACAGTAAAATTGGTTTTCTATTCAATAAGGAAATAAGCTGAAATTGTTAAATGCAGCGAAAACAAGCTTGCTGGAATGGTGGTGGCTTATCTCTGAGAAGAGATGTGACAGTTGCACTTATTTGCAAGAAGATGATTACAATGAGGCTCTGAAGGCCTTTTTTACAATAAACAAGAATTCCATAAACCCTAGACATCCAAAAACCTAACCCTAGGAGATGAAGCGCCAAAAGTCATGTGGGCCCCATTTGGGTAAGTTAGTACATCAACTTCTGCGGGTCGTAACTTTTGCATACGATCTTCGTTTTAGGCGTATGATAGCCTGTTGGAAAGGTATCATTGAGGATATTTATTTTTGCGGCTCATTCATGCCTTCGACTATGATTTAGAATCTCGATACTGAAAAACATTCATTTAGTCCCTCAAAATGGCCTCAGAAGTTAAAACTGCCAAAAATAGTAAATTGCCAAAATTGTCAGAAAACTATTTTGAGCCAGTTGGAAGAGGAGGGTGGCCACCAATATCCATCTGGATCACCTTTAGTAATAGAGGTTCCAGCTGAATATTTTCAAGTTTACAGGAAGAGGACTAAAACTAGCCACACCCCAGACAGGCTTAGAGAAGGAGAAATGTTGATGAATGTAGCTATGTGAGACATTCTCTAGCTTACAAACCTATGAGGTGTGGATTATTGCAGCTATGTGAAGTATTTATCTCAACTTACAAACTTGAGAGAAATCCCCTAAGAAGGGTACATGGTTCCTTCCTGAGACATAGATGGGAATGTAGAGATGACCTCCTCCATTCAAAGAGTTGAGAAGAACTCCATATGATTTTCCAGTGGAAAAGTTATTTGTTGAGTTAAGACATGCATGTCGTTGAGCACAAGGTGAATGTGTTAAATCCCGAAGTGTTGGGTGCATCGTCATGAGAACAAAAATGAAGATGATGTATTAGCCTCTTGTGAGTAGCAAAGTTGACGAGAAGACTCCAGATGATTCTCATGTCGGTGGCAGTGGGAAAACAGATCTGTAGAGTGGACGTGTCTGTGGATGAGCACAGGTGAACATGTGAAGACCTGGTTCTTCTATGTAATGCAGTGATTCAGAGCTATGAAATCCCTATGGATGTGCCCCTAGTGGATGAGCACTAGTGAGTGTATCAGATCCTTTTCTATATGTTTTTCAAGAGTCATACCTACCTGTAACCCTAATTTTTATGTAAAGGGTATAGGTTGGCCCCACCTTAATGTGACTAATAATAAATTTAAAAGATAATTAATATTGTTAATATTAATAATAATAATAATAATAAATTATAAAGTGACTTAGAGAGATCGACCCTGTTAAGCCAATAGATGCCTTTGTTGATTTGACAAAGTATGATATAAGCAAGGGATGATTCCTCTTTGTGGAAACATATCTTACTTGTGAATTTGGAAATTTCAGCAAGTACACTTCTTTGGCAAAAGGTGCACACCTCTCTTGGGTGCTAGAGTTCTAGGGATTAAGCACCCTCTTTTGTGCTAGGTCTTTCTTGGTGGTGAAGGTATTTCTCTTGAAGATTATAACAAAGGATTTGGTTGGGTTTTCTTCCCTTGTTGACAAGGGTTTCCCAGGATACATCGTGTCTTCTTGTGCGTGGTGTTTCTTCTTGTGATCTTGGTTGCTGCAAAATTATTGTTTATGGTTAAGTGAAATGATAAAATGAAATGAACTTCATGCTTAACCTAGCTTATGAAAAATCAACATGGTATCAAAGGACAGGTCTTGAGGAACCCATTTCACAAGCTACAAACCTTTATCAACCATCTCTCCTCTTCTGCAGAACTGTACGACTCTCTTAGGATTTCCAAAAAATCCGTACGACCTCCTTCTCAATGGTGATTCAGGCCTTAATACTTGGACGCTAGGGATACTTTTGGCATAGAAGAGTATGGCCTCTTCCAACACATCTCCAGAGACTCTCAGAGTGACATTCCAAGCATTTTGAATTTTTATCCCTAAGGTTTGTAGAATTTCACTAATTTTTGCAGAAATTTCAGAATTAGGGTTTTTGCAAACTCATTGAAGGAGCTCTTCAGCTCACCGATGTTCTCATATCTCTCAAATGTTTATTTTTGGCAGTCATAAGTCCAATAAAAACTAAAAGTGCTAGCCTATACTACCCATTAGGTTTTCTAGCCTAGTTGAAAAAGGGCTGTGAATAATCTAAAATTATGATGAAAAAAACTATGATGGAATATAAGATTGATGGATCGAGCAACTTCAAAGTTATTGAAAGACAAGAATTCATAGGAAGAATTATTGTAGGTAATACAAAAGGGTTTACCAGAGACAACTATCAATGAATGGAAGGAAGATGATGTTAGAACAAGGAATCCAATCACCTGCTCAAACCCTTACTTTGAAGGACTAGCTTCAAAATAAACAAAGATGACAAAAGGTGACACCGTGAAAATATTATTCATAAATATCTCAGAGGATACATATCAACCAAGAGCCATTGGAAAAATCATATCAGCATCCCCAGGTATGCACTTGTATATATTATTTTTATCATTTTCATGAGTGAAATTGCAGGAGAAAGGAACCTTTGTTGAAGTCACGGATCTAGAGGGATCTCAGTGCATTCAAATAAACAACACACTCAAAATAAAGACTTGAGGTTTGTTTGTTGTAATTTTCATTACTCTAACCTATATTTATAAAAATTTGTTGCATTACAAGTAGGTGTCGTAGCTGTGACAATATTCCTTAAAATATTTTGATGTACTCATTATTCTCCTTTAGGATATATTCTTGTGTTGGTCCTTTTTGTTTTCCTGTTCTAGATAGGTTAACAAGAAAAGGAGATGCTTATCCTTCAGAGGGAGTCACTTGACTCAGAAGGAGCCAAAACCATTTGATAAAGAAGAAGAATAGAACCATCATTGAGACAACCAATGCTACAAAGCATGTTCATAATATTTATAGGATTCCATGGAAAGAAGCATGCATGACAAAGTATATGTGCAGAACAAGAGTCTTCACTAGAATTTGAAAAACATAACTCCTGAAGAAGACTTCACCAAAATGAAGCTTGAGATTAAAAACTTTAGTTTATTTGGGTGCCCAATGTATTTTCATGTACCCAAGAAGAATAATTCCAAGATAAATCCTTTAGGAAGAAAGGATATAGTGAATCTTCAAAGACATCCCTAGTCAGAGACAGATTGAGACAAGCAGAGACGTTGTCCTTGAAGAAGAAACAGTTTTTCAAAGACCTAGATAATCTCAGATGGAGATTGACAGTGAGACAATACTTTCTCCCCCTTCATCAAATCAGAGGGAGAACAAACATTAATCCAGGTTATCTAGTTGATATGTTCATAGATATTGCAGTAGGGCATAAAATGCCTACCTAGACTCACTCTGCAAGAGGCAGAGAAATATACAAGCCTCTCTAGGAACATTCCAAGAAAGAAAAAGATATTTTCGAGCTATCCTTCATTCATGAGCCACTTCATTGATGTTGAGACTCCTTGTCTTTGAGAAGAAACAAGAGAACAAATATGGACAAACGTCATAACAAAATAATACCAGTATATCTTAAAATAATGATGCATAAGATACTATCCAGGGACTAGAAAGGGAAGTCTATGGTAAAGCATGCAGTTGATGAAAGTGTCAAAATACAAAACAAGATCTATAGCTAGAGGATTCTAAAAAATAGAGGGAGTTTTCTATGATGAGATACTTGATCCCGTGAACTAGATACACTTACATCCATGAGATAGAATCTTGATAAGTTTGGATCTCAACAAGAGTGTTGTTGATCCAAACCTATATCATTACAGTGTTGGTGACGAGAGCTTGATCCTGATGACTCATTCAGAAAGTGTTGTTGTTACAAGTAATCCTTGATTTCTAAATTCGAGATGAAGAATCTGAGTATGATGCACTACTTCTTGGGACAAGAAGTATGACAGATGACAGATAAAATTTTCCCAAGTCAAGGAAACTATACAATGAAAATATTAAAGAAGTTCAATATGATAGAATGAAAAATCCACCGTAATGGATTTAAATAAGAAGATTGATTATGATTCAGATGATATTGATCCACAACTGATTGGATCACTAATGTATCTGATCAACTCCAGACTTGATTCATGCCATGCAGTGAATGTTCCTAGTCATTTCATGAGTCAACCAAGACAGACTCACTAGACAACAACAAAACATGTATTTAGATATATAGGAGGCACAGTTGGATATGGCCTAAGATATTCCTCCAGTATAAAATTGATTTTGCAAGATATTCCGATTCATATTGAGCATAAAGTATAGTGAACCGGAAAATAACATATGGTTGATGTTCTATCGTGAAGTCTTCATGGTTTCCTAATGTAGTAGGAAACAAAAATCTGTATCCTTGAGTACCACAGAGGCAGAGTGTATAACATCGAATGTGCGAAGAAATATGGGTTCACAAGATTCTAACAGTTTTACTTGACCATGAGATGGATCCTATGATGATAACCAAGAGTCATGAGTAAAATCCTTGAGAACCCAGTGTTTCCCGATGGATCGAAATACGATGAGATGAAATGTCCTTATTTCATAGATATGATGTAGAGGAAAATTGTACACATGTAGTACCTTCCTACACTTGAGCAGATTGCAGATATCTTCACCAAATTAAATTCATGAAGAATGGCTCCCTAGTCAAGAGGGAGTGTCGATAACTCCAGCCAAGACAAAATTAAAAATACATCCATGTGAGACTTGGAATGATAAAGAATGCCTCCCTAGCTGAGAGGGAGTGTTGATGAATGTAGCTATGGGAGACATTATCCATCTTACAAACTTGTGAGGTGTGGATGATTGCAGTTATGTGAAGTATTTCTGTCATCTTACAAACCTGAGATGAATCCCCTAAGAAGGGTATGTGGTTCCTTCCTGATACGGATCTAGGAGCGTAGAGATGACCTCCTCCATTCATAGAGTTGAGAAGAACTCCAAATGATTATCCAGTGGAAAAGAGATCTATTGAGTTAGGATGTGCTTGTGGCTGAGCACAAGGTGAACGTGTGAAATCCCAAAGTGTTGGGTGCATCTTCATGAGAACATAAATGAAGATGATGTATTAGCCTCCTCTAAGCAGCATAGTTGATGAGAAGACTCCAGATGATTCTCCTGTCGGTGGCAGTGGGAAAGCATATTTGTAGAGTGGACGTATTTTATCCCTTGACCAAGTTTTGGAGATCCTTGGTCAGGTTTGACCTATTTTTGGACTTCGACATGCTATCGAAGGCGGAGTGCAAGTCGAAGCAGAGATCATGGAATCACGACCCCTTTTTAGGGATTTTTGGGTTTTGGGATTATGTAATGAGTATGGGGATGTCGGCCCGTGGGTTTACCCATGTTTAGGACAATTTTGTAATGTATAAATAGATGTATAGGTGATGTAAGAGGAGACGATATGGGCATCTGTGTGATGATGTGCTAAGTGCAAGTGATAGTTGTACATGCTTTTTTCATATTTTGTGAAGCTTGCAAGGCTAAGTGCAAGTGACTAGAGAGATTGTGTAAAGGCTTTCTACTATAACCTAGCTCGGAAGGAGGATCTGGCGAGGTGCATGCAGATATCCTATCCTATGCAGAGTAGGAACTTATGAATTTGTGCATGTAGATGATTGACAGAAGATAATAAAAAAGATGAAGAGTTGGTGGACGTAGCCCCAGGCTGGGGGTGAACCATGTATATCCTATGTTATGGATACTTTGTGTATTTTGATTATTGATTTGTGCCTTTGATGTGATTTATAATTAGTGTTATTATCTTTATGAATGTTATAAGCATATGATATAATAGCTTAGTGCTCAGTAATGTGAATGAATGTCATATCTGCTCTTTTTCTTTATGCTAAGTGCTTAAATGTGTTGAATCTTGTTGAATACTGCACTACGTTGTAATTAGGTTTTATCTACATTATAGACAAAGGTTAAGTACTAATGAATGACATATACTAAGTTCTTTGTTAGAGTATTGTAATCACAGATCTGTGTCCCAGCTAAGGTTACAGACACTGAAGTCCTACAACCACCCCTGCCTCTACCTCGGGTGAGACTTCATCTACTTCGTAGGTGTTGTCGAAAGGGTTGGTAGTTAGGGTTTTGTTAGTGCATTGTTGAAGTGTTGAACCTTGGGTCTTCCCTTGTGCCAACAAATGGTTCTGTTGCCAGGACCTGAAACTGTGATTGTTGGGAACTGAGGAAAACAAAGAAACATCTGTGCGTAGATCTGTTTCTTTAGTGCATAATATTCTACTTAATTGTGAAGCTCTGTGCTAGGAAAGGAAGCATATCTGAAGAAAAGAGGTAAGATCGATGATATTTTTTTTTTAGTTATTAAAGAGGTAAGATCTGAAATCTTCGTGCTTTAATAAAGGTAAGATAAGTGGAAATTTTTGTTTTGAAAGTATGGATCTAGGTATGTTTGATAAAAAAATTCTAGTCTGAAAAATGGGCACAATTAGAAGAAACAAGATTTGATATGAATAGATCTGATAGACATAATGAAAGATATGTTATTCCTATGCATAGAAGAATGTTTGGAATAATAAATGGATGCAGGATCCTAGGAAGTATTTTATGCAGGTTAGCTACCATGATCTTAGTGTGCAGTACAAGAAAGGTTGGGGATCATTTAAGAGGAAGAGAGGATTAACCCTTTGTTATAGTTGCAGAAGGCCGGGACATCTTGCTAATGATTTCCCTGATAGAAGACCTAGTTGTATTTGTTGTAAATATGTGTACCATGACATTTTGGATTTCCCTAGAATGATTGCTAAGGTTGAAAGAATGAATATGAGAAAAGAAAACCCTGAGAAAGGAAAAGAAACTGAGACCATGGAAGAACCCCGAAAATAATTAGAGATTGTATTACTACAAATGAAAGAAACCCTGAATGACCACATATATATCAACTTATCAGATATCTTCAAAGAGAAAGATTGCATCGAAACAAGAATAGGAGACTTCGACATATATTGTGTTCTAGATGAGGAAACATAGGTGAATGTCATGATAGAAAGTAAATGGGAAATTTTAGGAAAACCTGCTATGATTCCTTCATTGGGAGGAATATGAGTATTTAGAGGAAAGATGATAACCCTATGTCGAAGAATTACCCATACATCTATGAGTGCTCATGGTACTTCGACAAAAGAAGAATTTGAGGTTGTTAAATTTATTGAGAACAACACCCAATTTTCTATGTTACTAGGAAAAACTTGGATTGAGAAAGATCAGATCCGAAGAAAACAAGAAGAGGAAGATCTAGAACATAAAAAGAAAGAACTAAGTGACTTCATGGATCAGAGAATAGCACACTTACTGGAAGAACAAGAAAACCAGTCGAAGCTACTAAGGAACATAAATCTGGTTGTCGAAGTTGAAAGAACACAAGCATACTTGAAACACCTGTTTGTACAAGAGAGTAAAGCGCCTACCCCAGACAAAGAAGAAGTATTGGCCTTGAACCCTACGAAATACCATCAACAACGCGAAGTTACTATGCTAAGAGGAGATGAGAATAATAATGGGAAGAGGAACCCAATAATGCAGATCATAGGGAACAAGTCTAGAAAGCTCAACAAGAAGAAGGTAAAGTTGGAGAAATTACAGGAAGGTCCAGAGAAGATGTCGTAGAAGGAAGGTCTCTAGAATTCGAACATTGTCACAATATCAAAGAAAATTATATTGGCACTTTGCCATGGTGGATCAATATGACCATTGGAGGCATTATAACCATTATATTGATGTTATCGAACGGTTAGAACAATAGTTATGATCAAAAACCTCACCATCAGATCGTTGGGACCACGCTGTAACAGACACAACTACATTGATGAAGGCTTCTTGTCCGTTGGAAGGATTTGTTACATCGTTGTCTACTCAGCCCATTGATTCTTGCACTGAACACACTTTTGCGAATTGTGTCTGAGCCCACAAGAGAACTCATTGTTACTGTGTTGTGCTTATTGAGACCCTGCCATCCATTCTATTGCATTGAGAAATTGTTCATTGGCCTGAGATATCTGATCTCGAGCATGCATTTTGGATGAGCTGAGCATGGTAGAAAAGTCAGTAGAGGAAATTTTAATCGATCTAATGGCAGAGAGAGTGATGTCCACAGGTGTTCAAGCTTCATCGATGCAAGGAGTACAATCCTCCCCATCGATTTCTTGTGGATCCAGACCATATCGAGTTGCAAATGAGAAAAGAACAAATAATCGAGATGACTTGGAAAACGCAAATTTAATCCCTTCTATCATTCCCAACTACATCCCACCTCTGGCTGACGCGATGAATCTTGATAGTGTCCCCAGGGACTTTGACTACACCTTGGTTACTACGTACCTCCCGAGGGGGATACCCATAGGAAAGCCTCAGCCAGATAAGATCATGACACTAAATATCAATGACTTTAACCTAGGGGATCGCAAGAACTTAAACATGCTTACTCCTCATAGGTATTTGACTAGGACGAAGGGGAAGAAGTCGATAATAATCCCCCAACCATGGACTATGGACCTCACACAGTCCACCATCCTGAACGTAATGAAAATACACCATTTTTTATGGCACCAGGAGGTTAACGTGTACATTAATCTCCTACTTTCGAGCTTCCATGGAGGTTATTTGTGGCTAGATAGACGCATCACCATTGATCCGATGTAGATCCATCAGATCATCGGATTGAGCATGCAGGGACCAGACCTAAAAGACTTCTACCCAGGGAAGGCTGCAGACCGCGTCCTGGCACAAAATATTAAAGATACATACGTTGATGTAGAGAAGGGGAAGTAAGGCTACAAGGTAGCCTCCATCGAGAATGGATCAGTGTGGGTTTCTTGCCAATTGATTGCTAGTAAGCTAGTCTAGAAGAACAGACCCATGCAGGTCACAGGGTTTTTTGTTGACCTCACAGGGAAATGCATGGAGGGGCTACAAATGAACTGGGCAAATTACTTAGTGAACCAACTAGACCAAGATTTCCACTATAACGTCCTCGACCACCAATCTACTTGCCAGGCAATGCTACCATGCAGAAAATTATCATACTTATATGTATAACATGCATATTAAATATAATTAATATTTTAATCAAACAATATAGAGTAAGCACATGATTATTGCTAATATACATCATCAAGGACATTAACAATAACTCATATGTGCAATAGAATACATGATAACATATAAGCATCACAGGCATGGAAAACATAATATTAAGAACAAACTGATACTTTTCTTTGAAACTGTGGTAATTCCAACAACCATGTGCAGACCTTCCATGAACCTCCCAGCCTTAGACCTCACTGCTCATCACGCTCAACAGTGGGTCACCCCCGAGTTGGGACTAAGCTCCACCCAAGGTAAGGGAATTCTAGACTAGGCTAAGGTTACAGGAAAAACTGCACAGGGCAATCAGAAGGATTCTCCCCATGAGCCTTCTTATGTCCAATAGTCACGGACTCTCATTTCCCACATGCCTGTTCCACCTGGGAGTATACACATTCACAAGATCAGTCCATCGATGCTTCACCTCCCTCTCTAGGCCTCGGCAACAGGTTGAATCAAGAATTCTCAGAGCTCTGTAGCTGGTGCTGGACTCTCTTTGAGAGAAAATCACTTCCCAACAACCTCTCTCACCTGAAGAGAGCTGATTCTAGGCCTGACAACTTGCCTCTTCAACCAGTTTTCAACTGAATTTATGCAAGGTGAGGATAGCAGCCACAACCACTAGTCAATTCCACTCAGGACACACAGAAGGCAGGAACCCAAAGGTGGTTCAGGTATGAACTCTACTCTGCAAGAGTAGTTAGGCTCAGCTCACAAGACACACAGGTGACACGGCTCAATAAATGCATAGGATGAACACATACTTCTGTCATTTGGATCGAGGTGAATCAACTTTCCATAAAAACATCACATGCTTCCCACCCTGAGTTCCGTGAGGCATACCAAACACAGACACAGAGCTCCCCTCGGTTCAAACAACTCACGGTGGAATGGAGGATGAACCCCCTCCATGGTTCAATATTTGGGTTAAATTGCATGTGCTAGGGCCAACACATGTCACCCATGAGGTTTCATGTGCTCGATAGAATGCGTTCCCTTATGCACATGTTCACCTTCTAGGAACTTAGGATAAAAAAATACATTTCTCATAACTGTGGGAATAATAATAAATCATTATTCCCAAGGACTTAATCCCCTAAGATTATCCCCTAGTATCAACAATTGGCCTCTCTTTCCAACCTTTCAACCCCTTTTCCCTTACCCAACTTGTGGAATATTAGTCCCCCATCACTCTTTCTTCGTGTCCGGTCTACACGCATCGATGTTTATTCTTTATTAATGTTATGCATATTACATTTACAAAAACATGCCTTAACACTTAGGCTCTCCGGCCTAATAAACACATAAGCCTACCAACTTATCAATACTCGGCTCACCAGCCTACAAAACATGATTTACAATTCATAAACATGATTACAATAGGGCTCATCCTTGGGGATATTACAATCCCGTCCCCTTATTTTTGCACTGTCCTCAGTGCATATTTTATACAGCCTCAATAAGATTTCAAAAATATTCAAAAATATGTGGATATTATGCCCGCATAGCATATTCATGCTTCGATTTCGTGTCCTTAGGACTGTACCAGTTCCACTAGACCTTTACAATCCCTATGGCTTGATTCCAGAGCTGTTTTCGTTTCTGGTCCAATATGCGCACAGGATGCACTTGCACGACACCTTCTTGCTGCACCTGAATCACATTCCAATCAATTACATGATTAGCATCAAGTATATATTTCTTAAGAAATGAAACATGAAACACATTATGTACAATCATGGATGCAGGTAATGCAAGCATATATGCAATTGGCCCAATCCTTTCTAGGATTTCAAATGGCCCACAAAATCTGGTTTCCAACTTGGCGAAGTTTCCCAGCTTGAAGGAACTTCTATTGGATTTCACTTTTAGGAAAACATGATCACCCACTTTAAACTCTATGTGGGTTCTGTTCTTATCAGCATAACTTTTCTTCCTGTCTTTGGCAACCTTTAAATTCTTCTTGCTTTTTATCATTTGTTCCTCCATTTCCTTGAGCAACTCTGGCTCAACTACTGCCCTGGCAACTGGATTATCCCAGCTTACTGGAGTATTTCACTTTCTTCCATATACTGCTTCAAATGGGCTCGTCTTCAATGATGCTTGACACTCATTGTTGTAGGCGAATTATACCAAGTGCAGGTAGTCTTCCCATTTTGATGGTTTTTCCATCACATACGTCCTTAGCGTGTCTTCTATTACTCTTTTCACCCTCTCTGTCTATCCATCAGACTCAGGATGATAAGATGTACTGAAATTCAGATTCATTCCGAACCCTTTGAATAACCCTTTCCAGAAATTCGAGGTGAATTTCGGGTCTCTGTCGAACACAATTGTCTTTGGAATACCGTGCAATCATGCCACTTCCTTCATAAAGATTTCGGCAACATCCGTTACCTTGTGACTAGTCTTTAACGCAATGAAATGGGTGTTATCGGACTAATCAGTAGGTGCAGACACTAACAGATCTCCCTAGATCCACCTGGATCTAGAACAAAATAGGACAGGACATGACTCTTTCCCTAAGTTTTGACCATTGAATTAGCTAGTAGGAAGGAACAAGTAACATACCTTTATATCACTTCATAGGGTCATTGTTGCTCCTTCTTCACTCCGGTGCTCTCATAAGGTCAAGACCAAGACAACACAAACCAACCAAAGTGAAGATAGAAAAAAAGTGAAGATAACTTATGTGTATGATCAAGGAATTACACAATAAAGTGAGAATAGATTTATGGGAAAGGGACATGCCACTGTATCATATTGATTGAAAGTAAAGATTACAACCTGATCACCTTGATGTCACAAGCTTCCTTTCGATGGATCTTGGCTCCAACACACACACTTGCTCAATCCTTGCATGAAGAAGATCAAATCCTCTTGATAGACTTGCTAGAGTCTCCAAGTTGTTATTCAAGCTAAGTCCTTCACACAATTATTTCACCAATTCTCCAATGAATCTTGCTTAAACTTTTCCATGAGAATTCCCTCAATATTTAGGAGAGAATGAGATAGTTACTTGGATAAGAATGATCCCACAATATCAGGGAATCCAGTACAAGGATAACCATTCGAATGACAACCCATTCTTCTAGAAAATTCCCTTCTAGAAACATCGAGAATTCATCTTTTTCCATTCTTTAGGAAGAGTTCGCACCTTGGCTATTCAACACAATGAGAGAAGTTCGCACCCTGGCTTAAAGCAGCCTGCGAGAATCAGGCATTCTTGCACCCAAATATATTAGCAGCCTGCGAACGTTCTTCAAAAATGAGTTTTCTTGGAAGAGATGAAAGTAACTTTTCTCAGGAGAAAGTTCTTATGAAGAGCCTAAGTACACCATCATCAATACATCATCATGATGACCAAAATCATGGGTAACAGAATGCCCCCCAAAGTATGAGGTTGGAATTAGTGACAAACGAAAGACTTTGTAAGCTGCATGTGTGTGTCAGAAACCAGGAGCACACCTAATCGAAAAACTGCGAACAACCAAGCATCTGCAGACTATCATATATACCAATTCTGAGGTAGGCATTACCATACTTAGATCATAGACAGATGACATTGTAGACATAGGTCATGGCCACCAATAATACACTGTGGATCCATGCCGTCAAGATATAGCATAGCCACCAGGAATACACTGTGGATCTATGTGAGAAATTTCAAATTGAGACGACATAGCCACGAGACATACACAATGGATCTATGTGTCATAAATTATACAGACTCCATCGCAACCTAGACAAAAGGATGATATCCAGAGTCTTCAATCTCGTCACCCAAAAGTACGAATCTAACCATGTGATTACATGTGTCAAAGTCGAACATGGCAGAAACCACTTGATTACCGGTCATTGATGAAACCGTTAACAAATGTGAGGGAAATCACCATTGATGTCAATGACTCCCAAGGTACTCTAGTATAATCCATTGAGTGTGAATGAATGAGTTGAAGTCGAACATCTGATGGAATCTTTCGATCAGGGGTCAATGATGTAAACCCACTATTGAAAGCGAGGAAACCTACCATTGAGGCATGCAAGCTCCAAGGTACCAAAGAATTTATAATTCTTGATTCCGGATAATGAGTTGAAGTCGACGGAACAAAACTCATCACAGGAGGGCCTTGATGTATCCCCCATTAATGACACTAAATGAGTAACAGATTTTGAAGGTGAAACAGAGTATGATGTAAATTGAACTGGACACAGGGAAGTCCGACATGGAGAGAATGGACAACTGCAGATGGCCGACCCAATAAAGGTTTTAGATGGACTTCTCTTGAACATATGAATGGCACGACCAATGATTTGGCAGCATTGACTCAAAGACGACACAGGGAATGACTTTTTAGCAAATTGAATGAGAGACAAATGAATTTCCCAAACCAGCTTCAAATGATGATTAGGGGCTGTCATGTTCAAGAGCGACACTTACTACCAATCAATACGAAGATGAAAACATATCCCTTTCCCAAATTTCCCCCCACCATTTCTGGCGAGTACCTCTTTATTTTTATGCAAGCTTGAGGAGGATAACATATGCTTTTTGATATAAGCTTATCCTTCGGATAAGTCCTTCAGAGTATGTTTAACGAACCCTAAGAAGGAGTGGTTCGGTCCCATTACAGGTCTGTCGATGTTTGTTTAACGAGTAGAAAGATAGAAAACTCGAAGGTTTTTCATGATTATAGAGTCTGGAAAAACACTTAAAAGAGAACTCTCTCAGTTCCTTTTTCGTAAAATAGTCTGGATGAGACCGAAAAAGAGATAAATTATCGCTCACTAGATGCTTACTTTAGATACTTTATCGAGCGTGAAAATAGCAACGTCGCTCGACTATATTTTCATGTTTAGAGAGTCTGAAAAGAGCTTAAAGACGACTCTAGGGGGGTTCCTTTTTCGTATAACCTTGTTGAGCCCAAAAAAGTGATAAAAGTATGCTCAATCGCGTTCTCAAGTATTTTCGAGCGCAAGAACAGACAAATACCACGCTCGAGGTTTTATACAAAAACCATAAAAAACAATCAAAACACACGATGACAAAGAAAAAATACTGTCTGCATCCCTGTATAGGAACCTCGAAGTCATTATGCCTGTTAT
The DNA here is from genome assembly GCA_010110895.2 of Picea sitchensis. Lineage (NCBI taxonomy): Eukaryota > Viridiplantae > Streptophyta > Pinopsida > Pinales > Pinaceae > Picea > Picea sitchensis. Next base: position 153,653 of record SNQJ01S0037510.1, on the reverse strand, counting down.
CACTGAAATTTCGTCCGCACAGGGCGACAAGAACTCAACATCATCAACACAGAAAAACAATCATCCATGGCACAAGGATTAACTCCACAGCACATCAAAAGGGCCAAAACTATACAAAGTTGGCTAAAAAGAT